>CAIGQQ010005185.1:2440204-2453679 GCA_903798035.1 Danio albolineatus
TCCATCCATCCATCCATGATTCTTTTCATCCATCCATCCATCCATCCTGATTATCTTTTTAACCATCCACCCATCTATCATGATTATCTTTCGATCCAACCATCCATCAATCATGATTATCTTATCGTCCATCCATCCATCATTATCTTTTCATCCATCCATAATTATTTTTCCTCCATCCATCATTATCTTTCCATTTCGATTTATCATCAATCTTATCAATCTTATCTATCTATCTATCTATCTATCTATCTATCTATCTATCTATCTATCCATCTATCCATCTATCTATCTATCTATCTATCTATCTATCTATCTATCTAATCTATCTATCTATCTATCTATCTATAATATACCTGAACATATCCATCTTATTCCATCGTTATCTATACACTTTAATCTCTATACACATACACCAACCCACCCATTTGTAATGATCTATCCATATTTATCCATCTATATATCTATATCTACATATCTTTCCATCCATCCATCCATCCATCCGCATATATCATTTATATCATTATCCAATCACCAGTCATCTACTGTTTACTCCTCTTTATCTACTTTATCTAGTTGAAAGTTATTGAAGGTTATGTTAGTCACAAAAGCAATGGTTCAAAGGCCTTTAAGGTTTTTTAACCTTTTCGTTTACCGTGATGTTGTGGTGCTGTACAATTATGCATAAAAAAATGTAATAAATAAACTACTTTATGCTACCACAACTATCACCACACTTGTATTTGTTTCAAAGTTACTGAATGACTTACAAACTAACCTAAAATAACGACAAAGGTTGGAAGGTTGAATCATGTTCTTTTGAAAACTTATGATTAATACACCTGCCTTGGTGTTTGACCAACATTTATCATTATGAAATAATTCTCCTTCATGAATGTTTTATTCTGTGTTAATGGAAAACTCTGTGAACAGTGCTGAGAGAAATAAATCAGAATGTCTAAATCAGATGCATGAAGGACCCGATGTCGAGCCCTTGACGATGTTGTTGACTCTCAATCTGTACAATTATTAGTGTTCTGTTTGCTATTAAAATAGCTAGATGCTAAGATTAACTGCACTGAACTTGATTCTCATGAAGTACTGTAAATAAAAATTGATTCACAAGTGTTTTCCATTTAGTATGGATTAACATGTCGTTAGCATGATTCTAGAATGGATTAGCATGTTCTTAGCATAATCCTAGTATAAATTAGCATGTTGTTAGCATGATTGTTAGCATGATTACAGATTATCATGTTTTAGCATGGTTCTAGTGTGGATTAGCATGATTCTAGTATGAATTAGCATGTTGATAGCATGATTCTAGTACAGATTATCATATTTTAACATGATTCTAGCGTATATTCGCAATATTCTAGTATAAATTAGCATGTTGTTAGCATGATTCTAGTGCAGATTATCATGTTTTAGCACGATTCAAGTGTGGATTTGCATTATTCCAGTATAAATTAGCATGTTGTTAGCATGATTCTAGTACAGATTATCATGTTTTAGCATGATTCTATCGTGGATTTGCTTTATTCTAGTATAAATTAGCATGTTGTTAGCATGATTCTAGTATAGATTATTATGTTTTAGCATGATTCTAGCGTGGATTTGCATTATTCTAGTATGAATAAGCATGTTGTTAACATGATTCTAGTATAGGTTAGCATGTTTTAGCATGATTCTAGCGTGGATTTGCATTATTCTAGTATGAATAAGCATGTTTTTAGCATAATTCTAGTATAGATTATCATGTTTTAGCATGATTCTAGTGGGGATTAGCATGATTCAAGTATGAAATAGCATGCTTTACTATACATTTAGTACCGAGCATGTTGTTAGCATGTTTGTATTTGCTAATGCATTGTTAGTACTATGCATTAGCATGTCGTTAGCATGCTTCTAGTATAATTAAACATGTTATTAGCATGATTTTAACATCAATTAATGTTGCTAGCATGTTTCTAGTTTGAATTAGCATGTTAACATTTTTCTAGTATGAATTAACATGCTATTAGCATGATTTTAGTATAGATTATCATGTTTTAGCGCAATTCTAGTGTGGATTAGCATGATTCTAGTATGAAATAGTATGCTTTACTATAAATTTCCCACGGAGCATGTTGTTAGCATGTTTACATTTGCTAATGCATTGTTTGCACTATGCATTCGCATGTTGTTAGCATGTTTCCAGTATGAATTACCAAGTTGTTAACATGTTTGCTACTTTGAATAAACATGTTATTAGCATGATTTTAACATCAATTTATGTTGCAAGCATGTTTCTAATTTGAATTAGCATGTTAACATGTTTCTAGTATGAATTAGCATGTCGTTAGCATGATTCTAATATGAGCTAGAATGTTTCTAGCATGTTTATAGTATTACATCATGTTGCTAGCATGTTTCTAGTATAAATTGGCATGTTGTTAATATGTTTTTAATATGAATAAGTGTGTTTGCCAGCATGTTGTTAGCATGTTTTTAACAAAAATTAGCATGTCATTAGCATGTTTCTAGCATTAATTAGCACATTGTTAGCATGAATTAGCCTGCTGTTAGCACGATTAGCATGTCACTAGCATAATTAACATGATTTCTAACCTGATTAGCATGTCAGTAGCATGTCTGAACAGGTAATTACAGTGGGGCCATTGCTAGGGTGCTGTAACTGATCCAATGTTAAGTCAATGATAGCCTTTTACAATAGAAGTCTAAAGGACAGTTGCTAGGGGGCTAAAAGTGGTTTCTGGGATGTGCCTTGGAAGTTAAAAGGTCATCAGTGATTGGCTACTGGCTAGATGGAGTTAAATGAGCTCAGCTTAAGTCAGTGTGACAGTCTGATGCAGAGTCATGAGCTCACAAAGTTTGAAGCAATGCTAAGTCAATGAGACTTTCCAAAATTTCCAGGGCAGTTACCAGAAAACCGAAAGTCAAATCAACCCAAGTCAGACCAGTTTGGAGGTGTAATGGGAGTTTGAAGGATATAGCTTGAAAGCTCAAGGAGGAGATAGATATTAAAACTAATCTCAGAAGATGGAAGAAGAAAATGGAAGAAGATTAAGTAGAATAACAGTATGCTGGCTTTCACCATAAATATATACACTAGATATTGCATACGGACCCTGAGCATGCCTCAATACCGCCGCCATATTTGTACAGTGCTCTTAGGACAAAAGTCATTCAACCGTGCTTGTCAAGACTAAAGCCAATCTGAAGATGCTGGACTTTAGCGTTTAGTACATGTGTAGTAACGAGCAAACAAATCAAAGCATAAAGGGAGCACAATTCATAAGTAAGATTTAATTTTTTCCATTTTTGTAAGTTACGAACTTTTGTGCTCAACAAGTAACGTTATTAATGATAATACAGTCACCAGTTGCACCAACTTGCATTAAATAATAGGCTTATGCTAGTTTTGTTGAATAAAATCAGCAAACAATGTAAATGAAATATGACAACAAGACGCCGCGGTGCCAGAAACTTATATAATTGTCTTATATTAATTTGAAGTAAATTATAAGGGTGTCTGATAGCATAAACAGTCATCCCAAGTCTCACGGAAGTTGCCCGCAAACGTATGATAATCTCCCAGAAATCATGCGCCTTCTTACCGCACCTCAAATACGTCGCGCACCCCTCTCCACCACATTCCTCGTTGCTCTTCACCACGCACTCCGTCTACACCCTACCCGGTCTTTAGATATGAAATGTGATGCTACTAGCTTAACTACATTTCTCAGTAGCGTGGCGGTAGCTTTCTAAATCTTTACTGCCACCTCTCGCTCTGGTCGATGGGCTAACACAATAATTTGCTTGATGTAAAGATGACTGAGGGAGAGGAGTTATTTCTGAAGCAGGATTCCCTCTCGTGACTATACCTCGAGAAGTACATGTTAAGATGCGATGTTATTTCTGATGCTGTGATGCTGTGTATATATATATATTTTTTTTAAAACGGGTTTCGGTTCTGTTTGGTTCTGATGGCTTGTCACACCAACTCTTTTTTGTTATACTATGCTTAGGCAATTTATAGTCTTTTAGCAATCTGCTAGGATTACATTGCTGGTGATTTGTGCGTTTACCAGTGATCTGTAAGGATAAGATCGCTGATGATTGTGTCAGATGATACATACAAAGAGAGAATGTCAATCAAAGTATTTCTGCTGGCTGTTTTTATCAAGTGTGATTATAAACATTCATTCATTTATTCGTTTTCTTTTCGGCTTAGTCCTTTTATTAATCCGGGGTCGCCACAGTGGAATGAACCACCAACTTATCCAGCATTCGTTTTATGCAGTGGATGCCCTTCCAGCTGCAACCCATCTCTGGGAAACATCCATACATTCTCATTCACACACTCATAAACTACGGACAATTTAGCTTTCCCAATTCACCTGTACCGCATGTCTTTGGACTGTGGGGGAAACTGGAGCACCCGGAGGAAACCCATGCGAACACGGGGAGAACATGCAAACTCCACACATAAATGCCAACTGACCCAGTCGAGGCTCGAACCAGCGACCTTCTTGCTGTGAGGCGACAACACTACCTACTGCACCACTGTGTCGCCTGATTATAAACAATAAAACTAATTACGTTTTACCATTAGCAGCTGCTCATATTCACTCACTGCTGCCACACAACTGTGTTTAAATCCTTTGATTTTTACACAATAGGTCCCCTTTAAAGCAAATGCATACATTTGTAAGTTATTCCCACAAATATATTCATAGATTCTAATTGAGCCCTGAATATTCATTGCAAATCTCCAATGAAATTAGCAGCACGTCACTTCACATCTTTCTGAGCACAAATGACAACGATACGAGGCTCAGAAGAGGTACAGTTTCAGAGTCCACTGTGGAATTAAAGGCTTTTTTTCTAGTACACGTTCATGCTTTGATGACTTGGCAAACTGTCGACACTCGCTGCGGCTCCACTGAAGCCCAGAAAGCATTTTTTCAGTGCCAGAGGATGAGGGCGGCTCTCCACAGCTTACATAGCACTTAGTGTGAGGCCTTCATGGGCAGAAATCACAGCGTCTCGGCCTGGCACTCACTGGAGTTTGTCTTGGCAGGACAGAGATCCAGCCGTTTCACAAAAGCAGACCGGACAGTGGATGGAGATGGGCTATTGTTTCTTCAGTCTGAAGCAGACCGACAATACTGACCCTGCAGATCCAACAAATTGGTGGTTCTACACTCCAAAAAATAATGCTTTTCTTACTTAGATTGCGTCTGTCTGAGGTATTGGGCGGGGCTAACATACTTAACCACTCCCCTCCAGCTGTCAGTGTTGACAACAAACAGAAATAGTCAGCAAGAGGTGTCTGTTGGGCTGTAATAACTCTCCCCAAACCCTTTTACAGATCTTTCTGAATGAAATGCCTACTCTACTATATCCAATCAGCTAGCAGTTGAAAAAACAAGCCACACCCACAGTTTTCTCATTAAAAGGGGTGGTCCAGAGTGTATTTTAAGGCTTGGTTTTGTTTATAAGATGCAAAGCAATGTGTGCTCATGCTTCACTTGTAGAAAATCACTGTATTTTTTCATATATCTTACTTTAACTATACATAGCTACTCAGCTAACATGAAAACGACTGTCATGTTCCTCTGAAAGGCGCACCCTCGAGAGGCTTTGATTGGTCAGCTAACATAATGTGCTGTGATTTGCGGATCGGCTCCACGTCATCAGAAATCATCACGCCTCTACCTGCATGCGCTTTGCCTCTGCTGTGTAAATAGTGTTAGTCAATGTAACTGTTAGCTGTATAAGTTTGAGCCTGAATCAGACAGAAAATGAAGTGGACACAGCTGAACCTCACGCCTATATTAAAAACTTTCAAGGATTTAAGATTCTGACGACCCTTAAACACGTCATAACAGTCTCATGAAAAGGGTCTATTACTTTTATTTTGAGGTGAAAAGGAAGCTGAGATTGTGTTTCCTTCCTAACCGAGATGCCTATTAGAGTGAAATGGCTTCACAATTGAAAACAAACATTATTGGGCGGGGCTTGATTTTGTCCATTTGATGTTTGCTTGCTGTTGGTGGGTAATATGTGATTGACAGGTTCACAGATAGGAACAGATGTTGATTAAGAGGAAAAGAAGCTATTTCAGTTGAAAATTACAAATTGCAAAAAGAAATAAATAAAAAAAATAATAATTAAAATAAATAAAGTGTCATAGAGAAATTTATACAATATATTCAATTGGGTAAGTGTAGAAAGTTTTAAAAGTCCATTTCAAGCCCCAATATATGATATGGCCAGCCTGATCTCACAAGAAAACGTAAGTGTTTTGTCAGTTTAGTGGCTAATTCGTACGAATTCATAGAGTTCAGTCATATAAAAATGTACAATTTTAAAAAAGAGGCGTGGCACCCAACCCCACCCCTAAACCCAACCGTCACTGGGTGATGAGCAAATCGCACTAAATTGTGCAAATTCATACGCATTAGCCACTAAATCAAAAAGTTACGAATTTCCGTGAGATAGCGTTGGATATGGCTGGTTTTGACCTTATTTGGAAGGGTCATGAGGTCCTCTTTGACACTCAAGCAGCTCATGACATTAGTTATGTTTCCATCCGAAGATGTGAATTAAATTATGCGCGAAACTGGAATATCACATAAAAGATGTGTGAATCTTTTCTAATCGAATAAGAAGTTTATCCTACTCAGTTGTGCAGATGTTTTTTATCCACATTATCAAAATTGATGCACATCTTGGCTTTTTCATCAACTGATTTTTTATGCTCATGTTCAAAATGCGCAAAAAAATAGGTGGATGGAAACGCAGCTAGTGCTAGATACATGCACGCACACACAAACACACTCACCACACTTGTCAACATTTGTTTCTGAAATTCTGAGAGGGGAGGGGTGGTACTGCGCAGTTATGTTTTTGGTGTTAGAAACTGTACTATAGACCGGGTTTCGAGTTGCCACAGCAATCGGATACTATACCAGAGTTGGCGATATGGGGTGTTACAGAATGTACCAAAAAGATGAGGACCGGAGGGGGCAGTATGGGGGCTGGGGGTGGTGGTATTGGGTTGTGTAGAATTACGGGATTTTTCTGGGAGAAATAACAAAACGGGAGGGTGGTGGGAGAAGGCTCAAAGCTGATTTATACTTCTGCGTCAAGCGCACGCGTATGCTTCGGTGCAACCTGTGCATGGTCGCCGCAGCTATCGCCGACGCTGATGACCTCTCAAAAAATGTAACTACAGGTCGAAACAACGCGTAGCACAAGCTCTGTGACTGGTCGGCTTTGTCGCGCTGCCGAGTGTTGGTGGAGGTTAGAGCAGTGCGAGCCCGGTAGAGCGAGTTTTTACAAGTGTTGTAGGAGCTCTAGATGGAGCTCAAGATGGAAACTGTTTTTTTGTGTTTATTTTATGTTTAAAATTGTTGCACGTCCGCCGGTTCCTGCCTCAGAAAGAGCGAGTTTGAGCCACTTGTACATAAAGGTAGCGTTCAGAAAAAAACAAAACACCAGCAAAGAAACTCGAAACAGAGGAACATAAACACCTACTGCCAGCTAGCTTTTTGGATGTGCTGTTGCAGAGCAACACAAACCGCATGCAGAAGTATAAATGCATGACAACACGCATTGCATGCACCACAGAAGTATAAACCAGGCTTCAGAAATTTGGGAGATTCCCGGGAATTTGTTGAAAATCTTACAAAAACAAGTAAATCTTCTTTAAATGAATTGAATAGATGCCTTGTTGAATGACACACTTTTTAACTGAAGTGATATTTTCAGAGGTTTATTTTAGCTAGAGTTAGTTTTGATATAAATGAAAATCAGGGATATTCAACGAAGGATGATTTTTTAACACTTCTTTATTATTTCAAGTTAAAAATGCTTTGAATTAGGCTATTATTTCAAATTACACTGCAAAAAAATATGATTAATTGGATTACCAATTATGGCAGCAAACAATTTACTTGGGCTGAATGTAAACAAAAAAATTAAGTTGAACATTACTCAAATTAATTTGTTTGCTTAACTTCAGCTTATATAAATGCGTACACTTACTTAAAAAAGATTAGTGTCAATCCAATAAACCTTTTTTTTTTACAGTGTAGGAAGAAACGTTATAAGTTTACAGAATAAAACCTCAATTTTACTTTACCCAAACATATATAAATTGTAAATCCAGAAAAACCAACAGTTGTCAAGTGGCCTCCTGATTTTTTCATAGCCTTGCATAAAAACGTGAGCTGCCTGTCATAAAACACACAATTTGTCAACTTTCTGTCAGCGTACATCAGCCCTCGATCTATATATTGTGGCGTCTTTGAGAAAACACGCTTCAGAGATTACTCTACTTGTTTATTTATGTTCGACAGAAGCAGAAGCTCCACTGGGACACACGAGTCTTTCACAGGAAGAGCATAGAGAGCAAAAGCGAAGGTGTGTAAATTAGGCAGGTTTAGAGCTCTGGTGGAGCTGTTGACACTCATCAAGTCTCTCTCAAAGGACTGAAGGAAAACAGCGATAAATATGTTCACCCTCCTCCTGTGATCGAATAGGCTAAATCTGTACTGTAGTAGAGTCAGTGTTTGTTTCGTTGAGCATACATTATACTGTACATTACATACAGTATAGGCTCACAGAAATCAATATTTTTTTGGTGAAGGAAAGATGGTTTGGGGTTACATCCAGTTTAGGGCATGCTAGAGGTCTGCAGAGTGGATGACAACATTAACAGCCTGAGCTATCAAGACATTTGTGCTGCCCATTACAAGACATCCCATTACAGTACAAACCACAGGAGAGGGCAAATTCTTAAGCAGGATAGCGCTCCTTCTCATACTTCAGCCTCCACATCAAAGTTGAAAAGCTAAGTTACCTGAAAGCTAAGAAGGTCAAGGTGCTCCATGATTGGCCAGCTCAGTCACCAGACATGAACATTATTGAGCATGTCTGGGGTAAGATGAAGGAGAAGGCATTGAAGATGAATCCAAAGGATCTCGATGAACTCTGGGAGTCCTGCAAGAACGCTTTCTTTGCCATTCCAGACTACTTTATTAATAAGTGATTTGAGTCATTGCAGAGATGTATGGATGCAGTCCTCCAAGCTCATGGGAGTCATGCACAATATTCATTCTTTTTCCACTGCAGCATGACTTTATATTCTACACTGTACATCATTTCTGTTAAGTGACAAGACTTTTGTCTAAGCAAAGTCTGACCTTACTGTCCTCATTAAATAATTAACAATCATGATCATATTTTATTTTGGTAGAAAAAGCATAATTTAGAGGCTTTTGCCTTTCATATAAGCCACATCTGATCCCAAATGATCAACTAGACGTCAAGTTATTATTTGTTGGATAAGGTACAAGACTTTTTATCAGGTAATGTAGTTTGTCTCATGTTGTAATGTACATATTTCATTTATATCACAGATAAACAAAGTTATTGGGCGCCATGGTGGCGTAGTGAGTAGCACGTTCGCCTCACAGCAAGAAGGTCGCTGGTTCGAGCCCCGGCTGTGTCAGTTGGCATTTCTGTGTGGAGTTTGCATGTTCTCCCCGTGGTTGCGTGGGTTTCCTCCGGGTGCTCCGGTTTCCCCCACAGTCCAAACACATGCGGTACAGGTGAATTGGGTAAGCTAAATTGTCCATAGTGTATGAGTGGGAATGTGTGTGTATGGATGTTTCCCAAAGATGGGTTGCGGCTGGAAGGGCATCCGCTGCGTAAAAATATGCTGGATAAGTTGGCGGTTCATTCCGCTGTGGCGACCCTGGATTAATAAAGGGACTAAGCCGACAAGAAAATGAATGAATGAATAAACAAAGTTATTAACACCCACAGTTGTAGACCAACAATATTTCAGTTCAGAAATATAATCTTACAGATTTTAAGTGACATAAATAATAAAAAAATAAGATACATTATGTTAATTTTATGAGGTAATTAAGGTGATCTTGGTACACCTTCCATTGATGTACTAGTAATTACAAATAAATATGCACAATTGAAGATAATTAACCCTAAACAACCCACATTATAACCTTAACAATATTGTAAGTACATGTAATTAATTACTAAGTTAAATAAATAATACAAAACAAATGAATTAAACATATACATACATATACACATATACATATATATATATATATATATATTAGGGCTGTCAATTGATTAAAAAAAATTAACTAATTAATCACACTTTGGTTTGTGATTAATCATGATTAATCACGAAAAGCCGCATTTATTACAGAAATAAAAACACAGGCATGTAAGTGCCATTTGAATTTTAAATCAATCAATGCCAATAACAAACAAAAATTATTTCCATGTTGGATTCTAAGTGAACTACAAAAAAATCCAAAATACAGGCATTGCAAATATGGAAATTGGAAGAAAAAAATAATAATAATAAAGTATTGAATACAAACAATTGTATTCATTGTAAAGTTGTTTTGCGAGTTGAGAACATTAATTATAAAGTAGAAACAATTTTGCTTAGTCCTCCTTAGCATTTAGCCAGTTGCTAAGACAGTCCAGTCTGTTGACATTATCGGGTGACAACACACATGCTCGCACGCACACACACACACACACACACACAGACAGAGAGAGGGAGAGAGAGCAAGAGCGCAGTACAGCGCACTCCCTTCAGATTATCACCACGCACAATTACGGTTCTTATGACTGTATTTCTCAAGCAAGGATTCTGATACAGCAACGCGAAGCAGATGCTTTACAAGAGTTGCGTGTAGGGGGGAAACACATCAAACTTAATGAAACATTTGAGGGTGCTTGGAATCAACTTAGAGAGGAATGGGCTGTCTTTGACAGCTTGCGACATCATCTGGTACATCACTGAGTACATTTACATGGATCCATATTATCCATATTATCCTTTATCCATATTACTTTGCTCATTAAACACACGCAGGGCCAGAGCAAGCTGAACTGGTGCTCTAGACGAACGGTGATCACGCCGCCCTCAACCCGAAAGTGAAAAAGAAAGTGACTGGTTCTCGGATGAACGTGAGGACCGGGAGGGAGGGGGTAGGTGTCGCGGATTAAAGTGAGGACCGGGGGTTCGCTCACTATTCTGCCGCTCAAGGCGGCCCCCTAGGTCGCCTCTATGGACGCGCCGGTCCTGAACACACGTCGGCCACAACAGGAAATGAAAAAAAAACTGCCACTGCGTTAAATGCGTTAATTTTTTTAACACGTTAAATATTTCAAACTAATCGTGTGCGTTAACGCACTAATTTTGACAGCCCTAATATATATGTATGTATATATATATATATATATATATGTATGTATATATATATCTTATTTATTTATTTTTACATTTTTTTGGCGGCATGATGGCTCAGTGGTTAGCACTGTTACCTCACAGCCAAAAGGTTACTGGTTCGAACCTCGACTGAGCCAGTTGGCATTTCTGTATGGAATTTGTATGTTCTCCCTGTGATGGCGTGGGTTTCCTCCAGGTGCTCCGGTTTCCCCCACAGTCCAAACACATGCGCTATAGGTCAACTGAATAAACTAAATTGTCCGTAGTGGTTGAGTATGTGTGTTAATGTGAGAGTATATTAGTGTTTTCCAGTACTGGGCTGCAGCTGGAGGGGTATCCGCTGCGTAAAACACATGCCAAAATAGTTGCGGGTTCATTCTGCTATGGGGACCTCTGAAATAGAGACTAAGCTAAAGGAAATTTAACGAATGAATAATTTTTAGCACACTTGCAGACAGAATAAATTAACCTCCAAAGTTTACAGCAACAGTCAAAATAAACTAATATATTTTTGTTTTTGTAATATTGATTTCCAATAACATCGTGTCTGTTTGAAAGGACATATTTTTTGGGGTTGACAGTAAATGCAGTGTAGCTGGGATGTAAAGATCGGTCTGAGGAAGAATATAATGAGACGGTGGACAGTCAGAGCAGGTTGACAGCTCGTAGGTAGGAAGAAACTCAGCTTTATTTGGACCAGTTTGACCTCAAAACTGCTCAAATCTCACTGTGTTTCTGTACTGATGAATCACTGTCGATCAATAGCAAGCTACAATTACACGATTACAGCGGTTTGACACCAAAAGCATTTAGCAATCTATGAATGGAATCTAAATCATTTTAGACCAAGCAACCAAAACAAACATGAATGACTTCTTTATGAAGCTGCAGCATATACTGTAGTTTCTCTCAACAGCTTCAGCTTTAGCCTATAGGCCATCGAACGTGTAAACACAGCTGCAAATCTGCATGAAAAAGCACAAGAGCATGCAAAATGTTGCTGCTTCCCTTCAGTCATTGAGATCTGACCTTCTCATGAAAGTAATTATAGGAGTGATTTTCCTAGAACTGAGGAGAGAGGAAAAAACCTTCAATCTTTCATAATTACACTCTTTGTAATTAAAGTTATTGGGAAAGAAACACACACAAACACACACACACACACACACACACACACACACACACACACACACACACGCGCGCACACACGCACACACACACACACACACAGACAGAGAGACACACACACACACAAGGTTTGATTTTCCCCTCAAAGCAATCTTGGCATTAGCATAAAAGGAATAGTGATATAACATTAAAACATTTAATGATCAGGAAATTTCATTACAAATTATTTGGTGGATTTAGCAAAGACTACACTGTAAAACCCAATAAGTTAAGGCAACTCAAACCATTTGAGGAAACATTTGATTGATTGCAACAAATCATTTAAGTTCAAAAACTAATCCTAATAAGTATTGTGAACTTAATCCATTTGAGTAAACGAAGTAATCTGAGCACAGTAAAATCCAATAAATGAAGAGAACTCAAACCAACTGAGTACTGTAAAACACAATAAGTTAAGGCAATTTAAACCTTTTGAGGAAACCGACTGCAACAAAACATTTGAGTTCTAATCAATCGAATCTATACGAGTAATGTGAACTTACTCTATTTAAGTTGAAGTAATGAGGTATTTAATCAACTCATTACTTCAACACTGAGTTCAAAACTCTTTTCAAATGAGTAGAGTTAACTTTCTGTAAATTGAGTTAACTACCCTCATTTCATTGGATAAAGTTGACTGTTGGGTTTCACAGTGTATAGAATACACTAATGATGAAGTGCATGCAGCCGTACATAAATACCCAGTCTTTGTTTATGTTTACTTCATGTAGTTCTGAGAGCTGAGATGCATACTTTGATTTTCTCAGTGATATCAAGGTTAGTGTGCAAAGGTCATACTCGCACACACTTTAATTTGTTGTTGTACTCCATTTAAATTCCAAAAACTACGCTTTTTCCACCGCACACGCCTATCTAAAGGGTTAATGGTGCCAACTGATGATCAACAGAAAAAATTACATATTTTGCTTCTTCCCAACAGGGAAAACCACCAACAATCAAGAATGAATATAATAATAATAATAATAATAATAATAATAATAATAATAATAATAAT
>CAIGQQ010005185.1:2463270-2478587 GCA_903798035.1 Danio albolineatus
ATAATAACAGTGATGATAATGATGATGATGATGATGATGATAATAATGATAATAGTAATAATAATAATATTTATGATAATAATAATAACAGTGATGATAATGATGATGATGATAATTATGATATGATGATGATGATGATGATGATGATAATAATAATAATAGTAATAATAATAATAATAATAATAATAATAATCAGTTCGGTTCATAATTGTTATGGACAGAATTTCAAAGCGCAGCCTTGGGCTGGAGGGGGTCCGGGTCGGGGACCACAGGATTTCATCTCTGTTATTCGCAGACAATGTTGTCATTTATATGGAATATAATTACTTCCAGACTCTTGTTGTTGTTACGTTTATGAGGAGACAAATGCATTTGACCTCTGTTCATGTGGACCAATGAGCCGTCCCGTCTGCTCATTCGTAAAGTCATTTGCTTTTTTCTTTTGAGCTTCTAGAAGCTAATGATTCTTCAACAACTAAAAATATCCACTACTGTTTGGTGCTGCTACAAACCACAGGTGTAGTGTCACTACCTAATTGCAGTTTCTCCTGTCTTTGTCAAATTTTGTTCCTTATAACTAGGGACTTTTTTTGCTATTTCTGCAGAGAATTTTTTGAAAAATCTGTGGATTTATGCGCAATGATTTTGGGAGTAACAAAATCTGTCATATAATAGAGTTGAATTCAATTATTAGCTCTCGTTTTAATGATTATTTTTTTCTTTTTAAAATATTTGCCAAATGATGTTGAACAGAGCAAAAAAATGTTCACAGCATGTCTGATAATATTTTTTCTTCTGGAAAAAAGTCTTGTTTGTTTGATTACTGCTAGAATAAAAGCAGTTTTAAATTTGTTTAATAACTATTTTAAGGTCAATATTGTTAGCCCCTTTAAGCTATTTTTCAATATTCAACAGTCTACAAAACAAACCATCATGATACAATATCTTGCCTGATTAACCTAACCTGCCTAGTTAACCTAATTAAGCCTTTAAATGTCACTTTTAAGCTGTATAGAAGTGTCTTGAAAAATATCTAGTCAAATATTATTCACTGTCATCATAGCAAAGATAAAATAAATCAGTTATTAGAGATGAGTTATTAAAACTAATATGATTAAAAATCTGTTGAAAAAAAAACTTCTCTCAGTTACACATAAATTGGGGAAAAAATAACCAGGGGGGCTAATAATTCGGACTTCTCTGAATTCTGTTAGGTAAAATGCCTTATAATGCCGTTTACTCAAGAGGCTCATGGTGTTTTGGAGTAGAGCCTTTTAATGTGACTCATTTGTCTTAATCACCGGAGCTTTAATAAGACACAATACCTGCCAATACAGACGCGGATAAAGTGTAATTTCCCTGTATTTAGTCTGCATGTGTCCTTTAATTATGCTTGTGGAAAGAGCTTCTGGCTGCGATCCTACACCCGATGTGACTAAACCACTGAAGTCTTTTAAACGTAGAATAGAAATGTCCAATATACTAGTAAACAAATGTGAAACAGTCTGTTCAAGTGATGGGTGAGCTTTATGACTTGTTAATATATTGTCCACATTAGTCATCCACATTCATCTGATTAATAATATGCATTGTTTGATAGCTTTTTATTCCATTTTCTGCATATTGTAGATTCACAAATTACAATATTGATGCTGAAACTATATATTGTGTCGCCCTATACACTGTAAAAAATATCTGTTAATTAACATTTTCCGTATTTTGTGACTCATAAGTGTTTCACATTTATGTGAAGTTTATTTATAAACTGATTTCGAGAGGATCACGTGCAGATGATTGCTTGCAGCTGGTCCTGCATTATTCAATTTATAATTCACCAATCAGACGATTCCTAAGCCACTATAAATACCCTAAGTTCCATATCACAGCCATCTTAGTTTTGAAGAATCCCCCCTTCCACCCCTTCTCCTCCTCCTTTCCTAGATGGGTGGCACAGTGACCCAGCACTGTTGCCTCACAGCAAGAACGTCACTGGTTCTAGTCCTTAGCAAGCCAGCTGACGTTTCTGTGTGGAGTTTACATGTTTTCCCCGTGCTCACGTGGGTTTCCCCCGGGTTCCCCGGTTTCCAACTACCGTACAAAAACATGCAACTTAAGTTAATTGACTATTCCAAATCGGCACCATAGACATGCTTCTAGTAAGTAGTTATTTCTTAAGAGCAATCACTATCGGTTCATTAGCTACTACAGCAGGGGAGTTCTCGAGATCTACCTGAGCTCAAACTCCCCTCTCGCCTTGCAAACGGGAGGGAGCCCCGTGCTCGAGGATCTTATGAGCTCAGGGCTCTCTCCCGGGACAGCATCCCAAACAAGCTTTATAATTAATCATCAGCTAAGTGTGAACTCTTGAATTATGGTTGTGAACTGCACTATGGGATGCTGATCTCTGTCGAGTTCTGATGTTGAAAATTCAACTCTGCAGTTTAACAAAGTGATTTTATTTTTTATTTAGTGACATTTTAGTAGATTGAAAAATATAATGTATAAGAAATAATCTATACACTGTTACCTTAACTCAATAAGTTAAGGTGACTCAAACCATTTGAGGAAACTGATTGCAACAAACCATTTAAGTTCAAAAACTAATCCTAATGAGTACTGTGAACTTAATCCATTTGAGTAAATGAAGCAATCTGAGCACAGTAAAACCCAATAAATGAAGAGAACTCAAACCAACTGAGTACTGTGAAACCTAACAAGTTAAGGCAAATCAAAACATTTGAGTTATACTAATCTGCATGAGTCTATGAACTTACTCTATTTAAGTTGAAGTAATGAGGAATTTAATTAACTCATTGCCTTCAACACGGAGTTCGAAACTCTTTTCAAATGAGTAGAACTAACTTTCTGTAAATTTTGAGTTAACTACACTCATTTCATTTGATAAAGTTGACTGTTGGGTTTTGCAGTGACCATCAAGTGGCGGCCTGTGGGCCGAAATGAGGATAAATGTGTATGGTGAAGAGCAAGGAGGGATAAGGTGGAGAGGGGTGCGCAACGTATTTGAGGAGCTGCAGGGAGACGATTTCCGGGAGATTATCATTCATTTGTGGGCATCCGGGAGTCTCTATGCTTTTGTGGGAGACTAACTTCGGGGAGACTTGGGATGTCTGCCTCGGGACTAAAAAGAGGAAAAACAATCTGGCTCAACTTAAAATAGCAGGGTAAATAATTAACCTGGTACCAGAACAAAACTGGTCACAAATAATCTTCGCACATCAAATGAAATGTTAAGTGGGCTTGAATTCAAATCACAAAGCTGAAACAGGCTACTCACAGTGCCTAATCAATAGCTAAAGTTAAATTTCCCCTTGTTGACTTAGCCTAATTGAGTTGAGGTAAAATATCTATCACTCCTAGTGATTGACTGCGGTATAGGCGATAGAAGCCTGAATTAAATGCCTTCCGTTTTGTAATAAAATGTAAAAAGTCTAAATCATAAAATTTGATTTTTCTTTGATTTTCTTCTTGGGGGTCCGGCCCCCAAGGAGACTGTCAGGTAAAACTCTGGCCCACTGACAAATATAGTTGATGACCCCTGGTGTAGGGAAATAAGTCTGTAAAACGATAGAAAATGTACTGGCAGTTTATTACAATATTTTTATAGCGTAATATACACCAACACAGACAATATATCTGTCACGGTTCATGGATCGGTGTTATCATTCTGTTTTGAAGTTCGTTGAGTGGGTGTGTTTGTTTACCTTTTTCCCTGACAGCGTGCGGACTATCAGCTGATTCATTATTGCTTCAGCTGCAACTTGTTTCGAAAGACTATTTAAGGGCTTCATTGCCAGTCTTCAGCATTCAGTCCGTTCATGTGCTTGTCCTGTTTTCTCAGGTTCTATCCTGCGGTCTTGTCCCGATCATATGTGAGATTCAGACGCTGCTTTCGCCTGGCTACTGGCTATCTTCTAAACTGGTTATCGAACTACTCTAATAAACTTTTATTTGCAATTGGATCCTGACTAGCGTCATTGTGACAGAACGGACTGAATCATTATGGATCCAGCAAGTATGCCCGGTCTCGGAGAATTCCTCACCAATGCCAACGCTCGCTTGGATCAAGCAGAAGCACACATGCTCAGCACTAACCAGACGCTAACCACGCTTGTCAAGCAAGTGTCTGATCTTACCTCTCATGTTCGGCTCCTTCAAACAGAGAACGTTCCTACGGCGGAATCCTCCACAGCCACTGGGTCAGCAGTCGCATCAGCGCGAGGATCCACAGAACCACGACTGCACGACTGCCCACGCCAGCCTTCTACTCCGGTGAGCCCGAACTTTGCCGCTCATTTCTGGCGAAATGCTCTCTCTATATTTCTCTCCAACCTTCATCCTTTCCTACGGAGGCTTCCAAAGTGGCGTTTGTCATTACGCTGCTTAATGACAAAGCAGCTCTCTGGGGAACTACGGTCTGGGAGAATAAACTCCCTTGTTGTTCTTCGTTCAAGGCTTTTTCGGAGGAATTGAAGAGAGTTTTTGATCGAGCAGCGGTGGGCAGAGAAGCGGCTCGTTTGCTAGCGGGTCTACGACAGGAGGAGTCGAGTGTGGCGGACTACTCCATCAGATTTCGGACGCTGGCGGCGAAGTCTCAATGGAACACGGTGGCTCAATGGGATATGTTCTTTCATGGTCTGGCAGATTACATAAAAGATGAGATTTTTACACTTGAACTTCCCAAAACATTAGATGAGTTGATCACGCTAGCCGTCCGGGTCGATGCTCGTCTTCACAACAAAGCCCAACGCAGCCGTCACGCTGTGTTCGCCACGCCCCTCACTGGGGAATCCCCGCCGAGCACGTCACTCTTTTCCTTTGAATCACCCGTCTCCGAAGAACAGCCCATGCAGATGGGTCGCTCCAGGCTGTCACAGGCAGAGAGGAATAGACGCCGCAGTTTGGGTCTGTGCCTTTATTGTGGAGGCTCTGGACACTTGGCAGCTCGTTGTCCGGTAAAAGAGGCAGCCCGTCAGTAGGTAAGAGATTACTGACGGGCGGGGTCACATTAACTAAAACCTCTCTTGCAGCAACACTTCTGGAGGTCAGACTGGAGCAATTGGGTGAGACATTTAGAACTCAAGCGCTCATTGATTCAGGAGCAGAGGGGAATTTCATTGACTCTGGATTAGCAAAAAGACTCAAACTGCCTTTGATTCCCCTTTCAAAACCTATTTCTGTTCAGGCTCTCAGTGGTGCACCCCTTTCCTCTATTAACTATTCCACTGACTCTATTAGACTCATTACTTCGGGTAATCATTTTGAAAATATTAGTTTTTTTTTAACAGAATCTCCTGTCACTCCTGTGGTCCTCGGACACCCCTGGTTGACGCTCCACAACCCGTATATTGACTGGAAGAATAATTCTGTTATTTCTTGGAGTGAAAGTTGTCATTCGTCTTGTCTTCTGTCTGCTCGTTCTAACGTTTCTCGTTCTGTGTTGCAGGATGAGAACATGGATTTGTGTAACGTGCCACCTGAGTACTCGGACCTGAAGAGAGTGTTCAGTAAGTCTCGAGCTGCTTCCTTGCCTCCTCATCATCCCTATGACTGTGCTATAGAGTTATTGCCAGGTACGTCTCCGCCTAAAGGCAAACTTTATTCGCTCTCTGTTCCGGAGAGGGAGGCTATGGAGAAATATATTTCTGATTCTCTGGCAGCCAAGATCATTCGCCCCTCTTCATCACCGGCGGGGGCGGGGTTCTTTTTTGTGAAAAAGAAAGATGGTTCACTCCGTCCCTGTATTGACTATCGAGGGTTGAATGGCATCACGGTAAAGAATACCTATCCTTTGCCATTGATGTCGTCGGCTTTCGAGCGTCTTCAGGGAGCGGCCCTTTTACAAAACTGGACCTCCACAACGCGTATCATTTGGTTCGCATAAGAGCGGGGGATGAATGGAAAACTGCGTTTAACACCCCCAGGGGGCATTTTGAATACTGCGTCCTTCCCTTTGGGCTTTCCAATGCTCCTGCAGTTTTCCAAGCATTTGTCAATGACGTGTTGAGAGACATGATAGATCAGTTTATTTATGTCTACCTCGATGACATACTGATATTTTCCTCTTCTCGCCAGGAACATGTACAGCACGTCAGACGGGTGCTTCAGAGGCTGCTAGAGAATGGTCTTTATGTCAAGGCGGAGAAATGCGTGTTCCTTTCCTAGGGCATATCGTGTCGGTCGAGGGAATGCGCATGGATCCAGAGAAAACTCAGGCTGTGGTAAATTGGCCAATTCCAGATTCCCGCAAGGCCCTGCAGAGGTTTCTGGGCTTTGCTAATTTTTACCGGCGTTTCATTCGCAACTTCAGCCAACTGGCCGCACCTTTGACTGCCTTAACCTCTGCCAAGACACCGTTCAGGTGGTCTAGCGCTGCTCAAGCGGCGTTTTCTAAACTAAAGAGCTGCTTTGTTTCAGCTCCCATCCTGGTTGACCCTGATCCGTCCCGGCAGTTTGTGGTAGAGGTTGATGCATCAGAGGTGGGGGTCGGTGGGGGTCGGTGCCATCCTGTCCCAGCGCTCTTCCTCGGACAACAAGGTACATCCCTGCGCGTTTTTTTCTCATCGTCTCACTAATGCCGAACGTAATTACGATATTGGCAACAGGGAGTTGTTGGCAGTCAAGCTGGCACTGGAAGAGTGGCGACATTGGTTGGAGGGATCGGGGGTTCCTTTCATAGTTTGGACCGATCACAAGAACTTGGAATATATTAAGACCGCTAAAAGATTAAACTCGAGGCAGGCTCGGTGGGCCTTATTTTTCGGTCGTTTTGATTTTTTGATCTCGTACCGGCCAGGCTCTAAAAAGCCTGATGCGCTTTCTCGCGTTTTTGACCATTCCGAGCACACACCGACTCCCGAGTCCATCATTCCCAGCAGAATGGTCATCTCTGCTGTTTCTTGGGAGATCGAGTCGAGAGTTCGTACTGCTCTTGAAGGGGTAACGCCTCCGTCCGAGTGTCCACCGGGTCGGTTGTTTGTGCCAGAGTTTTTACGGTCCGACGTCATCCGGTGGGGTCATTCTTCCAGATTAGCATGTCACCCAGGGGTAAATCGTACTATATCTCTGATTAGACAAGGATTCTGGTGGCCACTTATGGCTCGTGATGTTCGCGATTATGTTTTGGCTTGTTCGTTTCTAAGACTTCTAATCGTCCGCCCGCTGGGCTCCTTCAACCGCTGTCAGTGCCTTCGAGACCCTGGTCCCATATAGCACTAGATTTTGTCACTGGACTCCCGCCCTCCAGTGGCCATACGGTTATTTTGACCGTAGTGGACCGGTTCTCGAAAGCAGCACACTTTATAGCTCTGCCCAAATTACCCTCAGCCAGAGAGACAGCGGTTGCTGTCATAGACCATGTCTTTCACAATTCATGGCCTCCCGAAAGATGTGGTTTCTGACAGGGGACCTCAGTTTATCACTAAATTCTGGAGGGAGTTTTGTCATTTATTGGGGGCCACGGTTAGTCTTTCTTCTGGTTTCCATCCTCAGATTAATGGTCAAACGGAGAGAGCCAACCAGGATTTGGAGCGTACATTACGATGTTTGGTCTCTCAGAATCCTTCCTCCTGGAGTCAGCAACTTTCTTGGGTTGAGTACGCACATAACTCGTTGCCAGTATCTGCCACGGGCCTATCTCCATTTGAGTGTAGTGTAGGGTACCAGCCACCTGTTTTTCCCAGTCTGGAATCTGTAGTCGCGGTCCCCTCTGCTCACGCCTTTGTCCAGAGGTGCCAACGCACTTGGAGACGGGCCAGATTGACCCTTCTTCAAGTGGGTGTTCGCACCAAGGCTAAAGCCGATCGCCACCGGTCAAAGCCTTTCGGTTACGTTGTCGGTCAAAAAGTTTCATCTAAGAATATTCCTCGCCTTACCGTTTGTAATAAGCTCGCTCCTAAATTTATTGGCCCGTTTTCTGTCACTAAAATCAATAGTCAAGTGGCAGTCTGCCTTAAACTTCCTCCGGCGTACAGGAGAGTACATCCCGTTTTTCATGTTTCTAAATTAAAGCTCGTTTTTCATACGGCCATTAATCCACCTACCCCGGGTACTGTCACGGTTCATGGATCGGTGTTATCATTCTATTTTGGTGTTCGTTGAGTGGGTGTGTTTGTTTACCTTTTTTCCCTGACAGCGTGCGGACTATCAGCTGATTCATTATTGCTTCAGCTGCAACTTGTTACGAAAGACTATTTAAGGGCTTCATTGCCAGTCTTCAGCATTCAGTCCGTTCATGTGCTTGTCCTGTTTTCTCAGGTTCTATCCTGCGGTCTTGTCCCGATCATATGTGAGATTCAGACGCTGCTTTCGCCTGGCTACTGGCTATCTTCTGAACTGGTTATCGAACTACTCTAATAAACTTTTATTTGCAATTGGATCCTGACTAGCGTCATTGTGACAATATCACTTTAAACTATTAAAAGTGTTAACTTTTAACTTCAATTTTTCAAGGTTAAAGGTGCTGTATGAAAGTTGACTCTTTTAAAGCATAAAATACCATAATATGTTTGCAGATATTTAAGAAATATCCCAAGTGAACATACTTGTTTATCTGAAAAACAATTCTAAAATCAGATTTTCTGCTTTGAACATGTGCGTTAAGTGCCAGAATGTCTGTCTTTGTTTTGTTTCTTTTAACCCGCCCAATGCTACTTTAGACAATTATATTTCAGCACCCTGGGTTGCCTTTGGTGAAAAACATTGATTTAATTCATTCATTCATTCATTCATTCATTCATTCATTCAGAAAGGCTCTGAAGGCATGCATCCGCAACCAAAATGCAACCTCCGGTAGACAGTAGCAGACTCTGAAATGAGCAAAGATTCAGAGTTTCACATGAGGTTATTAATTAGCAAATAATATAAATATTATGAACATAAACATTAGGTGAGCAGGTTACATTGTAACCCTGTGTCTGAACAACAGGCTACGTGATGAGATTTGCAGTGATAAACAGTTTGAACCAGACGAAACACGACAGAAATGTAAATACAGCCGTTCATCAGTATTTTCAATAGTGCACTCACTGCATTCCAGAGAAATGGTAAGGTTTATAATCGAATTAATACATATTAAATCTCTATTAAATCTTTATTAAATGTAGATGCTGAATCACTGATATGTGTCACAGTTCTAAAGTAAAATTTCAAAGGGTTTATTTGATTTTCAAGATCTGAGGTAAACTATCTGCTGCTGCTTTAAGTATATGGCAATAAATGTCATGTAAAATGGTGTTCTAACTCACATTGTTAGCTTTTAACACTGAAAATAGCACTATAATATGAATTCATGAATGGGAGTCAAGCGATGCAACTGAAGCGGGTAGGTCACATGATAACGGCAAAATGGCAGATGTAGTACGTCCAAGTTCCATTCATACTGCTCACATACATACTGTATAGAACATTCTTTTTTAACAGTGAGTAGTACATTTAAATTAAAATGCAATACCTACTGAGTTGTATGTGAGTTTGAAAACAGCCCAATAGATGAAAAGCTGGAAATCATTGGCTGAAAATGTTAAGGACTAATGCTAACGTCAGTACACGAGGAAGAAGACCAGAGGTCGTTTTGTATTAATGGAAGTCAATGAAAGAGAGGCGTCATCATATGGAATAAACAGCTTTTAGTGAGGAAATAACTTGCCATTTAAATCAATCGAAAGCCTCTTCACTAATCTCCAACATGTTTTACACTAAACAACACATTCATGCTGAATCAAATCTTTATTTTACAATAATAAATTGTATTGTACCTATGTTGTATTACTGTTTTTGTGTAAAGAAAATAAATAAATAAGAGCTAAAGTTTGCGTTTACTTTAAAATGTGTAGTTAGGAACACTCAAAGTGTTTTACACTTAAAATAATTGTTGTTAAAAATGCAGAGTAGCCTAAACTAAGACAAGTACATCTGAAGGAAATGATCAAGTGTACTATACAAGTTTGTTTTAAGTCACTGGAACTCTCTAGTAATTGTACAATAGTTCACAGGCACTTGTTAGTACTACATACTACATCCTATTTCACCTTACTTGTTTTTCTCAAGGCAATAGGTTTCCATGCTTTTTTTTTTTTTTTTTCAACATAGGCTCATTTTGAAAACGTTGCCATTTCTGGAGATCGCAAATTATGTAGCCAGAAGAACGTATGGCTGCATTTCTTCTTCAAAACAAACACTACAGGGTGGTATGACGTGGTTCCATTTTGCTTTAGCAATTGACCATTTACCTCTGTGTGGACGGCTTTCCCGCTGTTATCAGTTTGTCTTGTGGCTTGCAGCGTACGTCAGCAGACTTGAAAAGTGGGGAGGAGTTGACCAGGTTCGAGTCCTGCGAAGAACAATTCCAGAAAACGAGTAAGACAAAAACAAAAGACAAAAAGGTAAATAAATAAGTAAACAACAGGGTGAGAATGTGGTAAATTCTGAAAACGTGGTAAAAATCAGGCTGCCAATAGACCTTTTCTTTTTCTGGATTGCTTTTCAAAACATTGTCGATTGGGTTTAGGGAAGTGGGTGGGTGCTGGTCGATCGGTGCATTTGAAAACACTATCGGTTGGGTTTGGGGTTTTCAGTCGGCTGGTCAGTCAGTTGACAGCGGCCTCTGGATTTACACGAGAACAGCAGGCGCAAATGGGACTTGCAAGAGATATTTGACATCTCAAAAAACACACACAGCGGGCTCTGGCGGATTTGCGAAAACAAAAACTGGAAGAAAACGTACCTCCACGGGCATACTTGGCACTCTCCAGAAATGTATATAGGAGTATGTTTTCAGAGTGAGCCTGGGTTTTTTTTTTTAAGTAAGGCTTAATTGGATTTCACAGTGTAGTTACTCTGACTATCCCCAGTCAGTCTCCACCTAACAGATTTCGTATTTTGTGGTGAACCAATTTTCAGTATACTGTTAAACTCAGGCTCTTTAAACTGGTTCCTACTGCAGCATGTTTCAGATTTTACTGCTTTACCAGCTGGATGGATTTCCCTGTGTATCTTGCTCATGAATACTGCAGATGGCAGAGCCGCCAGCGCCTGGATGATTCCCATATTCCTGCCTGAAAACTCTGTGAATGATAGAAACACACAACCACGGGACGTCTTGGCTGCTGTTTGCTCTTGTCCTGCATGTTCGTGTCAGCATCAGTCGTGTGGACAAGCTATCAAAACTGTCAGGCGTGTGTGTGTGTGTGTGTGTGTGTGTGTGTGTCAGTTGGGTTTTGTTGGAGATGGATGGTTGAAATTATAAATGACCGAACGCAAGAAAGAGAAACATAATATGAGAGCATCAAATATTAATAGGCTGGAAATGAACAGTTCAAGGAATGAAGCACAGAAAAATGAACAATCACGTCTCCTCTCTCAATGTCATTCTGAAAATTGTGCTTTTCTTCTTCTTTGAAAAAAAAAATTAGATGCTTTTGTGCTTAACGTCTATATTTATGGGGGTTGTCCTAGGTAGAAGCTTGTCTGCCTTGAAATAAACGTGTTTTAACATATAGAACACACTTCTTCACGTTATAAACAAATGCTAATGATTAGCTAGTCCATTCTAGCAATGTGGAAAAGCTTCTAAACCATACTAGCAATGCGGTAAAGCATAATTAATGCTCTAGCAATAACATTAAAGGGATAGTTTAGCCAAAAATGAAACTTCACACACTTCTTCATGTTAATCTTTATAAATAAATGCTAGTAATAGGCAAATTCAAGCTATAAATGTGATAAACCCTCAAAAAAATTGTTAGCTACATGCTAGCAAAGTGGTGAAGCATCATTAGTGCTCTAGCAATGTTAAATCATACTAACAATGTGTTTACATGCTAGCAATGTTCTAAAACGTGCAAACGGCATGCTAAAAAGTGGTATCAACAAATCATTTGAACATACATGCTAAACTAATGTACACAAACAATGTGCAAAGTCATGCTAGCAACATAGTAAAATGTGCAAGTAACATTAAAGGTATAGTTTACCCAAAAATGAACAAATAAGCAAATGCTAATAATAGGCTAATCCATGTTATAAATGTGATAAACCTTCAAAAAACTTGTTAGCTACATGCGAGCAAAGTAGTGAAGCATCATTAATGCTCTAGCAATGTTAAATCATACTATGTGTTTGCAATTTTAAAACAAGTTACCAGCATGCTAAAACATGGTATCAATGAAGCATTTGATCAAACATGCTAGCAAAGTGGTGTAGCATCATTAATGATGTAACATGTGAAATGAACAATGTGTTTACATGCTAGCAATGTGAAACTAACAGCATGTTTACGTGCTAACATCATGCCAAAACATGGTATCAATGAAGCATTTGATCAAACATGCTAAACATACAGTACACATACAAGCAGTGTGCAAAATACATGCTAGCAATATACTAAAACGTGCAAGTAGCATTAAAGAGATGTTAATGTTAATTTTTTTAATGTTCAGTCTAAAATGAAACTTTAACACACTTCATGTTACTCTTTATAAAGAAATGCTAATATAAGGCTGAACCATGCTAGCAATGTGGTAGAACGCCTAAAAACATGTCAGCTAAGTAGTGAAGCATCAATAATGCTCTAGCTATGTTAAATTATACTACTTGTTTACATGTTAACAATTATAAATCATGCTAATAGCATGCTAAAACATGGTATTAATAAAGCATTTGATTAAACATGCTAAACATTCAGTACACAAGCAATGAGTCATGCAAGCAACATACTAAAATGTGCAAGTAACGTTAATGGATAGTTTACCCAAAACGAAATGGCACAAACAAATGCTAATAATACTATAATCCATGCTAGCAATTGGGTAAACTTCTAAAAACATGCCAGCAACTTTCTAGCAATGTGAAAGTAACAATGTTTACACGCAATGTTCTACAAGATCCTAACAGCATGCTAAAATGGTATCAGTGAGGCATTTAATGATGATACAGGTTAATAACACTGTACACATACAAGCAATGTGCAAAATCATACCAGCAACATACTAAAATGTGTACATTAAAAGGATAGTTTACCCAAAATGAAATGCCACACACTTCTTCATGTTTACCCGTTATAAACAAATGCTAATAATAGCTTATCCATGCTAGCAATTTGGTTAAACTTTTAAAATCATGCTAAAAACATGATAGCAAAGAGGTGAAACGTTAAAAATGCTCTAGCAATGTTAAATCATACTATTTGTTTACATGTTAGCAATTTTAAAACATGCTAACATCATGCTATAACATGTTATTAATGAAGCATTTGGTCAAACATGCTAAACATACAGTACAATGAGTCATGCTAGCAACATGTTAAAATGTGCAAGTAACATTAATGGATAATTTACCCAAAACGAAACATCACATACTTCTTCATGTTACCCACTATAAATCACTGCTAGCAATGTGGTAAACTTCTAAAAACATGCCAGCAACTTTCTAGCAATGTTTACATGCGTGCAATGTTCTATAACATCCTAACAGCATGCTAAAATAGTCCAGCATGGTCTTAGCTGGTCAGGCTGGAAAATGACCAGCTAAAACCAGCATAAACCAGCTTAACCAACCTGGTTTAACCTGGACATAGCTGGTTTTGGACTCCCAGCCTGGCTTGGCCGGTTTTTTAACTGGTTGTCTCCCAGCATGACCACATAAGACCAGGCTGGAAATGGCTGGAAACCATCCTGGAAATGACCAAAACCCCTCTAAAAACAAGCTGGTCGACCGGCTAAAATCAGCCAACCAGCTTAGGCTGGTTTAAGTTGTTTTTTTTTTCAGTAGGGCTGTAATAAACAAATATAATTAATAGGCTAATCCGTGCTAGCAATGTGCTAAAACTTCTATAAAATGTTAGCAAAATGATGAAGTATCATCAACGCTCTAGCATGTGAAACTAGCAGTATGTTTACATGCAAGCAATGTTCTAAAATATGCTAACAGCATGCAAAAACATGGTATCATAAAAGCATTTGAACATGCCAAACATACAATACAATGCAAAATCATGCAAGCAACATACTAACATATGCAAGTGACATTAAAAGTTTAGTTTACCCAAATATGAAACATGATTTACTTTGAGCAATGTTGTTAGCCAGTTTTGCAGAGCAATGTTGCTTTGCTACTTTCCTATTGATAATGGGAAACAAAATTGTATCTGGACCCAGATGACTTAATTAGTTGCCCTGTGAGTTACTTTGTTAAAATAATAAAACTTTCTACTGGCATGTTAGCAATTTGTGCTATGTGATAGCATTGTTAGCATTGTTTAACATGTTGTTAGGAAATTAGTGCAGTGTTTTATGATGAAAACATCGCAGTAATGTCCTAATGACATGCTAAAAAATGCTAATAATGCTGTCACATAGTAGCCACCTACAGTGGCAACGCTTTAGCATACCCAGGGCACCATACAATCCCTTTGCCATCACACTGAACGCCCAAAGAAACAAGTTTAAGTCTGAAACAGAAATTCACCACCATACCAGCTCTACAAATCTACACGTTCCCCTCAGAAACACTTTCATAACTCCTGCATTCAATCTCAGAGCTCCTGTAGCTTCGCGAGAAAACATCAGGCCGGCATTTTCAGGCAATCAAGCAGTAGGGCTTTCTTTTTCATTCGCTCTCCAGACTACTGCAGAGCGAACAACTGTAATATCCACTCTTGACCTCTTCTTAGTGGACCTCTGCCACCTCAACATATTTACCACCTGAGAGGACGGCAGCCGAGAGAGATGGAGAAAGCAAAGCAGTAAATGTCAAGAACAAGATGAGAGGGTTAGACATAAAAGAAGAAAGTAAATAAGAAAGAAAGGCATACAGCAATAGACAAGGAGAACGAAAACACCTGTGTGTGTCAGAGAGAGAGAAATATTAAATAAAAAAATACAGTCTGGAGTCTGTTTAAAGGCTTGCACCATTGGGAAATGAATCTCTGCAGCATATGGTTATTTTTATATGATGATACTTTCAGAAAAGACTACTTTAATGAAACACTGGAAAAGTCTTGGTTGTGTGAAGAACTACTTTCTTATTCGCAGAGGAGAAATAATACATTTAAAAGCCACAAAAACCCTGTTGTGTTTTGTTTTCAGAATGATTCAGTGTTTGTGAATGAATGATGAATTACTTATTTGCAGCATTAAATTCCATGAATGAATCAGCAACCAATCAGTTGAATCAAATATTCAGTGACTGATTCAATGAGTCAAGGTAATGGTCACTTGTTTTATTACTGAACGAATCAGCATTGTAGAACTAATCAGTTGAATCAATTCAGTGACTCTCTGATTCAGTGAGTCATAGTAATG
>CAIGQQ010005185.1:2502446-2514940 GCA_903798035.1 Danio albolineatus
AACCCAACATATCTACCTAGTATGTATCTAGCTACTAAACCAGAAAACCAACAAAACTACCTAGGAAACTAGCTAACTAATTAACCAACAAAATAGCCAACCAACTAACTCAGAAAACCAACATATCTACCTAGTTTGTATCTAGCTACTAAACCAGAAAACATACAAATCTACCTAGGAAACTACCTTTGTAACCAACCAACCAACCAACCAACCAAACTAAACCAGAAAACCAACATATTGCCTAGGTAACTAACTACCTAATTTACTAACTGACTAACTGACTAACTAACTAACTAACTAACTAACTAACTAACTAACTAACTAACTACTGACCTTATTGGTCAGTTTCAACAAACCAACAAAAAAACTATAGCCAAATAATTCACCAAGTACAACCAACCAATTAAACTAGGCTAAATTAGTAACTAACAAAGCAACTAACTAACTAACTAACCAACTAACTAACTTAGAAAACCAACATATCTACCTAGAAAACTAGCTACCCATATAACCAAGACAAGACCATTGTCAACCAACCCAGAAAGCCAACATATCTAACATCAACATAAATAACTAACCAAAATATTGCCCTGGTAACTAACTACCTATTTATCTAACTAGCTAACTAACCAACCGACTGACAGACAAACCAACTAATTAACTAAACCTGAAAACCAACATATTTACCTACAACGCTAGCTAACTAATCAACTAACTAACCAACCAACTCACTAAACTCACTAAACCAGAAAACCAACAAATCTACCTAGGAAACTAGCTAACTAATTAACCAACTAACTAACCAACCAACTCAGAAAACCAACATATCTACCTAGTATGTATCTAGCTACTAAATCAGAAAATCAACAAATCTACATAGGAAACTAGCTACCTTTGCAACCAACCAAACTAACTTAACCAGAAAAGCAACATATTGCCTAGGTAACTAACAACCTATTTAACTAGCTAGCTAACTAACTAACTAACAACTGGCCTACTAGTACAACCAACCAACTAAACTAGGCTAAATTAGTATTATTAAATGGATGAAATGACAGATAAATAGATTGGATACAGCACTGCATAGATAAATAGGATTGATGGATGTATAATGAAAACAATGAATGCCAAACAATGACGCATATCTCACACCAGCAAAAGAAGCAACACGGGGGTAAAATTAGGCTCTTCCAATGAAAGAAAAGGGCTGTTCAATGTTCCTTATTAAAACTTAAAAGTTTTGTAGGACTACAGTAAAGATGAGATGAGGGAATAAGAATCCATAAGTGCACTAAGCACAGCTGTAGGGTGAGCTGCTAATGTGAGGTATATTGGACACAATTACTGAGGGAACCCTGATAGTGTTTGTGTGTGTGGGGGCACATTTTGCAAAGAAAATATATTGGTTTGTTACTTGATTTTAATATCTGTGCTATCTTTCACCCACAGGGCCACATAATATTGCTCATGAAAGAATAACAGAGATCAACACAAAATCAAATGAGACACTAAACACAGAGGTGCACTTACAGCACGTACAGCTGCTAATATTAGATTAAAACTTCAATTCTCTTTACTGTCATGCCTCATAAATGTCCCCCAGAGCACATTTTAAACGCAGGCAACGCACACCAATTTACCAAAGCAACGAAACAATTCCTACAAGTCCCATGACATTCACATTTTTGAGCGTCTTGATCATTCATTGAATAATTTGTGCAATAAAAAATGAATATGTTAGCATACTGTAGATGCATCTATATAACCAAAGTCTGTAATTTTCTGGAGACTCACTCTGACCAGATTTGAATCAGTGAATCATTTGTTGGAGGCTTGCTTTAACAAGACAATTGAATCAGTGAATCGATAGCTGACTACTCATTCATTCATTCATTCCATTTCTTTTCGGCTTAGTCCCTTTATTAATCTGCGGTCACCACAGCAAAATGAACCGCCAACTTATCCAGCATATGTTTTACGCAGTGGATGCATTAGTGAATCTGTAACAGGAGACTCACTCTGAACAAATATAAGCTGTGCTTGTGTATGTAAACATTGAACGGGTCAGGGTTTTGTTGATGAGTTCACTTTTAATTAAAGCTTTAGCATTCATGCAGCTGCTTTTGTCCCGGACACATCCAAAGGCAGAAGCTCGAACCGGCGCTAAATGTTTACACATCTGACGACATTACAAATTCTGTGGATGGATAAGTATTGTGAACTACTTCGATGAAAACAAATGGAGGAACACTTTAGCATGCCAAAATGTACATAATGTGTGTGTGCTGGTGCTTACTGGCTGCTTCATGTGTACACGCGTCACGGAACTGAAGCAGAGCTTGAATGTAATCAAACGGCGGTTTATCACAAGCATTTAATCGATATTTTTTTCCACAGTGGGCATTAAGATGGAACATAGAAACATTATCTGACTAACTTCTAGCAGATAAATATGTCTGGAAAAATATTCAAAGGCTTTTATTTATTTATTTATTTATTTATTTTTTAAATGTTTTATTTATACATTGTGAAACAAAAATATACAAAAAGGACAAATTAAACATGTAACAATAAACAAATACACTAAAGAGTATTTTGAGCAATAATAATAATAATAATCATAATCATATTATTATTATTATTATTATTATTATTATTATTATTATTACTACAACAACAACAACAAATAAAAAAACAAAAATAAAAAAACAAACAAACAAAAAAACTTGTGCAATCTTATATACAGAAGAAATAAGCCTAGAACTAGTATCCAGTACCAAGCTGGGAATTGTGGGGTGGGGACTCAATCAAAAGGAGCAGGGTCAAGCTGAAGAGTTTGGACATGTTTGCGAAGGGGTTCCCACAATTTAATAAAAAATAGTGCTAGGTCGGTGAAGAGAGTACCTAATTTTCTCTAACTTCATAAAATAAAGAAAAAATTTTATCCAACAAGTGTGAGAGGGAGGGTGAGAGCTCTTCCAGTTCAGAAGAATTAATCGCCTAGCTAAAAGGGTTAGGAAGGCTACAAAGTCTACAAAATGTAAGGGTAAAGTGTTGTCGGGCGGAAGAACCCCAAATAAACCAATAATTGGACACAGTGGGATAGGTATTTATTTTTATAAACAGTGTGGTTGTGAATGTGTCTAAATGTTCTGATTTGCTGGAGTAGTCGTCTCACATCAGCGCATTCTAATCGTGAAAGCGCTCTTTCTGGAAATTTTCCTTCTGTGTTCACACAGCGCAGAATTCCGGCAAATTACTGGTAATTTTACAACTTCTCTTCCCAGAAAACTGCCGGAACGAAAACTTTACCAGTATTTTCAAAAAGAGCCCGTTCACACATGATCTCTTACCTGAAAACTGCCGATAGTTTTCCAGAAAAGTCTGTATGTGTGAAAAGGACTATTATAACTTATTAAACTAAGTTAATCATGTTCTAACTTAATTTTATAAGTTACACAAGCTGTTTTTAGTCAGTTTAACATAATATTAGTTCAATGGATTCATAAGGTTAACCAGGATTTTTTTTACAGTGCAGAAACTTTAAAACATAGCTAGTTTCATTGATTACCAAAGGTGTTCAAATGTTATCAGAATCCGAAAGAGCTTTATTGCCAGGTATGTTCACACATACAAGGAATTTGCTTTCATAACAGAGCATCTCACTCGCGGTTCAGGCTATTTTAAAAATGTATATTATATAAGAAAGAACTACGGTGGCCGGGAAGTGCAAAAAACACATTACAAAGTGTGAAACACTTTTACGACGCTCAAGACAAATTTACATTTTGGAAAACATTTTTACTTATCATAAGACACAATTACAGAGGAAAAACGATTTTACCAAGGACGAAACAAGTTTACATTTTAGAAAACAAATTAACGATGCAAAACACTTTTACCAGTCCCGAAACAAATTTACAAAGACAGATTCCTTACGGAAAGGGAATGTACCAAACACCGGAAGTGACGCGGTGAAGGGCGTTGTTGTCGTCGCTGGAGGTGAGCGCGGTAAATTCGTGTTGTGGAGTAAATGGCGTAAATAAAGTTTATGGTGACCGAACATGGACTGCGGTCGAGGGATGTTTTGTGGCAATGTTATTGATTTTAACATTTGATTTAGAACAGTATATAACCAAAATTAACCTAAAAAATATTTATAATTTACACGTCATCAACGGGATTCGAACTCGTGTAGTCAAAAGGTTCAGAACACGTAGCAATCAACCTATCTAGCTGAGCTACTCATGACTTCAGATGAAAGGGTCTGTTTTAATCATGTAAATTATAAATATTTTTTATGGTTAATTTTGGTTATACACTGTTCTGCTACACAAATGTTAAAATCAATAACGTTTACAGTGACACTCACACCAAGAAATAAGTATCTTTATTTGTTATGGGCATGTTTTGTTACTGTAAAAAGTGACGAATCTGCCAATCTGCAAAAGTGAATAGCTTTCATCTGGAAAGGGACACCAGTTAAGACGGTCACCAGTTAAACCGTAACATCGGCTTCATTCAGTTTACTTTTAAGAGTCCTCAAGCAGATGTTTACACCGTGTAGACTTGACATCATGTCCACGAATACAGCGTACGAGTGGCCCTCGTTAAAATACTGAACACATTGATGCAGTCTGGTGTTTACGTCTGGTCCGCGTCTTTTAGAAACTCCAAACACCGACCACACGTAAAGCGAAACCGCGTCAAGCTGCTCATGTGTTTGCCACAAAACATCCCTCAGCCGCAGTCCATGTTCGGTCACCATAAACTTTATTTACGCTATTTACTCCATAACACGAATTTACCGCGCTCACCACCAGCGATGACGACAGCCTTCGCCTTCGCCGCGTCACTTCCCGTGTTTGGTACATTCCCTTTCCATAAGGAATCTGTCTTTGTAAATTTGTTTCAGGACTGGTAAAAGTGTTTTGCGTCTTTAATTTGTTTTCTAAAATGTAAACTTGTTTCGTCCTTGGTAAAACCGTTTTCCCTCTGTAATTGTGTCTTATGATAGGTAAAAATGTTTTTCAAAACGTAAATTTGTCTCGAGCTTCGTAAAAGTGTTTCACACTTTGTAATGTTGTTTTGCACTTCCCGGCCACCGTAAAGTACTATTTATAACTGTAATTTTTTAAGTTTATGACGTAGATCCAGGACAGAGGCGATCAGCATCAGCTCTGGTTTAACAACTGGTCTGTGTCAAACTGCAATATTCTTTGCTTCTTTGGCAAACATGTTGTCGGCACGTGTGAACGTGAAACGTGAAACGACTGAATCAGCTGACCCGTTTGTGAGCGAGTGTTAATTTGTAAAGTCATACAGCTCTAGATAATTTGAAACAGCGACCACAGGTCTCTCCTCCATCATCAAAGGCTCTCCGTAAAAAACAAACAAACTCCAGTAATTTCTCTAAATCATTCTGATTAAAAAAAGCGAAACAAAAAATATCAGCTCTCTATTAAATACAAATCTGTTTTAATGGCTGCATAGGCTAAGGTGTTTGGCGGGGAAAAGAAACGGGCTTCGGGTCGGACTCGGGCCAAAAATTGATAAACTGTCGGACAACAGTGCAACAGAATTACAGAGACAGGACAAAAAAAAAACAGATAATAAATATATTTAAAAAATAGAAGTAAGTGTTAAATGCAAATATACAAATTGACAAGTGTATGTACAGGTGTATTACTGTATACAACGTTATATGTGCAGCTGTTATGTGCAAATCGGCATGTAAAGTATGTTGTTAAATAAGTGTATGTGTGTGTAAAAAGTGTATAGTAGTGATGTTGGTTCCACAATTATTATCATCAAGTGTTCATGAGATGGATTGCCTGGGGGAAGTTATGGGGGGGTTATGCCTAAAGACAAAACTAAATTCAGCTTTTTATTTCCAAGCTAAATTGATTCCTTTCACGTCTGCTTGTGTTTTAAGCAATTCCTTTAAATTAATCTGGCATACAATGATTAAAGCATGTGGCAAACAAGTAAATTAAAACATAAACGCTACAGTAAATGCTCAAAACAAAGCTCTTTCAAAACACTTTCTATGAATCGATGGCACTAACCTTACAAACTCTGCCAGATTTGTTCTTTCTCAGGGCTCAGATTTTCATCTCAACACGTCTGTTTTCCCAGCTGGTGATCAGATCATCTGTGATATCAGCCAGTGTTTGACATTTCTGTGTGCATCTGGCATCAAACACTCAGTGAAGAAACGGTGAGTGGCCTCAAATCCAGTCCTAAAATCACTCATGAGTTCTCAGGGTAACATGGAGCTGAAGCCAACTTGGAGCCAATGAGATGAGTAACAAATGTCATGTGACTAACCCTTTTCGAGTCACTGGAAAATGACATCACGATAAAGCTGATTGGCTGATGGCATCACAAGAATGAAGCCTTCAAGAGTGACTGCAATGAGCTGTGATATAGGTTTAAGAAAAAAAAAATGGCATCAGATTTTGAGACAAATTGCTCCGTTTGTCAGAATAATGTTGAAAGTCTTCCTCAATTATTATGGTCATGCAACTATGTGTCCCAATTTTGGCAGTATGCTCATTTATTTACCTCAAATATTATTTTACATAATTTTTCTCTGAATCCAAAATGAATTATTTAGTTTTTTTAATACAAATCCTGATGTCTGCTTTATAATAAACCTTATTCTATTTTATGTAGATTTTATGTTCATCAATGTAAACTTTCAAATTGCAAACCCATTTTGGATTCATTCATTCATGCAAGAGAATAAAAATTAGTTAAAATTCCAGATTTACTTAACAATAAAGCATTCAAAAGTGGTTAGCACTGTTGCTTCGCAGCAAGAAAGTCACTGGTTTGGGTCAGTTGGCATTTCTGTGTGGAGTTTGCATGTTCTCCACGTGTTGGCGTGGGTTTCCTCTGTGTGTTCTGGTTTCCCCCACAGTCCAAAGACATGCGCTATAGGGGAATTGGGTAAGCTAAATTGGCCATAGTGTATGAGTGTGAATGAATGTGTGAGGATGTTTCCCTGGGTTGCAACAGGAAGAGCATCCACTGTGTAAAACATGTGCTGGAATAGTTGGTGGTTCATTCCACTGTGGCACCCCCTGATAAATAAAGGGACCAAGTTGAAGGAAAATGAATGAATGTATTTAACACATTAAATTTGAATTGAAAACATTGAATATCTTGAACACATTAAATAGAAACAACATATATACACAATAAAGGTTATTAAAAATATATTTACCAAAAAATGAACAAAAAATAAAGCAATTTAGGGTAATATTGCATATTATAATAGAAAAATAGTTAATTACAGCAATAAATAATTAAACGTTTCATTAAAAATGCATTTCCAAAAAAATATACAAAACAAATTAAAATACAAACATACAAGTAAATTCATTAATACACAATTTAGTGTAATATAATAGTCAATATTATAATATACAATTAATGATAGCAATAAATTTAAAAAATATTTGATTAAAAATGTATTTCAAAATTAGAAAAAGGAAAACCAACTTTAACATTTTTAAATAATTTCAATAAAACAGAAAATAAATAAATACAATAAAATAACTTCTAAAATTAAAAATGTGTCAATACATTGTCAATTAACTGAAAAAAAATGTAAGTTGTGAAATCAACAAATATATAAATAAACAAGGTTTACTACAATATAATATTAAATATTATAATATCTAACATTAATTCATGATAATAATACATAATTAAAAATAATCACACACACATAACTTTATTGTTTCACAATTGAATAATAATAATAATAATAATAATAATAATAATAATAATAATAATAATAATAATAATAATAAAAACAAAAATAAAAGTGTAACCCACCGGTCCTATTGCACCCAACCCGGTCTGAGCTGGGATCAAACAGGCGGTTCTTTGTATGGGAGTCGGTTGCTCTAACAAGGAGGCTAAAGACCATGGCCTCTAGCATCTGTCGCAAGAGCACCTTTTGAGGTCAGAGGAGTGAGGTTTACCTGCATAGCACTTCAATAGTTGGCCTCCACTACACTCACCCCTCTAAACCTCACTCCCATCTCGGACGAGCCCCCAGGTGAGATCCCGGTCTGAATTGGGATCGAACTGGCGTTTCTCTAACAAGGAGGCTAAAGACCACGGCCTCTAGGTAGAGCACCTTTTGAGGTCAGAGGAGTGAGTTTTGCCTGTACAGCACTTCGCTAGCTGGTCTCCGATACACTCACACCACAAACCTCACCCCTATCCCGGACGAGCCCCCATGTGTGATATACTGGTCCTACTGCACCCAACCCAGTCTGAACTGGGATTGAATCTGTGTTTCTTAGTATGGGAGTCTGTCGTTCGCACTCCCATCCCGGACGAGCCCCCAGGTGTGATCCACCAGTCCAACTGCACCGAGCCCGGTCTAAACTGGGATTAAACTAGAAGGCCAAAGACTATAGCCTCTACTGTCAAATACTACAGTACCTTTTGAGGTCAGAGGAGTGAGGTTTACCTGCATTGCACTTCGCTAGCTGGCCTCCGTTTCAAAAGAGATCAAATCTTTCTACTTTTTTATTACACGAGATTCAGCTTGACGTTTTACATAAGTTCAATGTGATGTACTAAATCTTCTGAATGGAAAAACAGTGTTCAGAATTTTTTTTTCCTAACAGTGCCATTTCACTGCTGCATTTTCCAGATGATTGAAGTATTAAAGGCTACCATTACAGATGAACCCTTTTTACAAGTGATGTTTATGTGTTTTGCACTTTTTGATGGGGAGCTGCAAGTTACTCATTTCCGGTGCTGTTTGTTTTCCACTCAGAGCCAGCGATGAATCATCTAACAGCGTCACAGCATCCAGAAACCTGCACACATCTCATCGCCCAAAAATGATACAGAAATTCAGTTCAATTTAATGTCCTGCCGAGCGCATTTGCTTAATCAACCTTTCACATCAAAGTCAAGGCCAGTAATTATTTGTTAATATAAATGTACTGCACACTTGCTCATTTTTCATTGTGGTTTCCAGCAGTGAACTCTGCATAGTGAGTACTTTATTTATGCCATCCCTTATTAAATATGTTTTCCATATATTTCAGTGATTCATACATTATTGACCATTTCCGTCCATATTAGTCATGCTCTGGATCTGTGCGTATTGCAGTCTAACAAGCGTTTCAAACACGCATATAGAAGTTTGTAAACAAACAAATAAATTGCTAAGTTATGGAAAAAGTGCATCCAGGAGCTTGTTCATTCATTCATTCATTCATTTTCCTTTGGCTTAGACCCTTTAATAATCTGGGATCGCCACAGGGTAATGAACCGCCAACTTATCCAGCATACAGTAAGTTTTACAGAGTGGATGCCCTTCCAGCTGCAATCCAGTACTGGCAAACATCCATACACACTCATTCACACTCGTACCAGTGTTTTCTGGGGGTCTTATGAGGTTTTAAAGGTTGACAAATCAATTTAGGGAAATTTAAGGACCTTAAAAATTATTAAAAAGTCTTAATGCTTTTTTTTTTTAACAAGGTAATAAATGTATCATTTTTGATTCTACAATGTATAGTTGTATGCGATTGTTTGTCTGAATTTAATCTAAATATTGGGGTGCGGAGTAATTCACGAAATTCCTTGACATGACGCTGCTTCATTTTCTGCTGTAACAAAGGCCACACTGTTATTCCTGTGGCGAATTAGATTTGTGTGTTACAAATTGTGTTTTGAATTTACGAATTGTGTTTTGAATTTCAGAATTGTGTTTTGAATAATTGAATTGAATTTGCGCATTTACGAATTGTGTTTTAAATTAACAAATTGGATTTGTGTATTTACTAATTGTGTTTTAAATTAACGAATTGGATTTGTGTATTTATGAATTGGATTTGTGTATTTACAAATCATGTTTTGAATTTCCAAATTTTGTTTTGAATTAACAAATTGAATTTGTGTATTTATGAATTTGATTTGTGTATTTACAGATTGTGGTTTGAATTTACGAATTGAATTTGCGTATTTACAAATCATGTTTTGAATTTCCGAATTGTGTTTTGAATTAACGAATTGAATTTGCATATTTATGAATTGTGTTTGAATTTACAAATTGAACTTGCGTATTTATGAATTGTGTTTTGAATTTGTAAATTGTGTTTTGAATTTATGAATTGGATTTGCATATTTACAAATTGGATTTGTCTATTTACAAATTGTGTTTTGAATTTACAAATTGTGTTTTGCGTATTCACAAATTGTGTTTTGTGTACTTATGATTTGTGTTTTGTGTATTTACGAATTGAGTTTTTAATGTTTGATTTGTAATTGCGTATTTACGAATTGGATTTGTCCATTTACAAATTGTGTTTTGCGTATTCACAAATTGTGTTTTGTGTATTTATGAAATACCCATACTAATTGGATTTGTGTGTTTCTGATTTGTGTTTTGAATTTACGAATTTAATTTTGTAAATGTGAATTGTGTATGAAATTTATTTTGAACGTATTATTTCTGAGAATTATTATTATATTATTTATAGTATTTCTGTATTTTTCCATACTACGCCCCATTAAACAATTTCTGCAAATAGACATTTTTGAATATGCCACTTCAGGATTGCTTTCTGTGCCACCTTTGCTGTGTAAAGATGCTTTTAGATTGAGCATGAGTGAAGATTTTGACAATGACAACGAACAAACTAATTTGCAAGCGAAACATGTCACAGTGGTACGTTTTTTATGCTGCAGTGCTATGCTTCTTTGAAAAACACAATGGATCATTGTTTCAGGCAGCTCTGGAGCTTGTCAGACAGAATAAATCTCTTTTGTGACAGACTTTGCAGATTTTATACATGCACAAACAAATACATCACACACACAAACACACACACATTAGAATGACATTTCATACCCATAAACATTGTCTCATAAATCAGCATAAATCATGATTGCTCGGACCTGAAAAGGGAAATTAACTCAGGACTATTTTGGCTGTTTAATTAAAAACCCCTGATCTACAGTATAGGCCGCACGGCTGCTAATCTACTTTGAGCATCTCATTACACCTGTACGGTCAGAGGCCAAGAAACATAATCAGTGTTACAGCGGCTCCTTTAATTTACCTGCCATTTCCACTTCATGTCTGAATGGGAATCTGGCCCGGGCAATTAGCTGACTTCGCTGAATTATTATAGATGTATTCATATCCCAGCCAATGAGATTAGATTGTGCTATCAGTGGGCAAATTCATTATCCAATGGCACAGATACCCGTTTGTTCATTTTAATGAATCAGTCAGTAAGACTCATTAATCAATCACTGTTATCTACTTATATCTAAACATTTACTGAATAATGATACTGCAGTGAAAATAAACAAAGGAAAACAGTACAGAAAATTATAATGGTGTCCACTATAATACAACTTTAATAACTTTATAAACCATCACATTTTAACTAATTAAAGCAGTACATCTTAATGGTATCTAGTGTGTTTTGGGGTATAATCTATTACCAGATAAAGGTGAACGTATACCAGTAGTCATCAACTTGACCATCAACTTGACCATTAAAACACATACATTTTCATTATAACTCACATAGTAATAATAGAGGGGGATTAAAGACCTATCTTTTTAGTAAAGCATACACTCAATACATCACATAGCGGTATGACGCATGATTATGCTCCACGCATCTCCTTTATATACACTATGAACTGCAGCTACGCTAATTATTTTCTTTGTTCTCTATTCCAACTGGGGATACTCATCCCGAGGCCCCCAGAGACAATGCAGCGCCACGGATGCGATCCAAGACCCGTGACGAGACGATTCCAAGGCTCCTTAACCCTGGACCTCGCTGTATCCTGAGCAGCTGCTTGGCGGAGTAGCAAGCAAGAGACGGATTCCTGTGACCCTCCAAGGACAGACGAGCCTCGAGTTCTCCAAACTCCGGCGTCTAGACTGCAGCTAGAGCTGCGCACCGATGGATTACTCTACAGTGTTTGAACTCTAAGTAGTAAATATAAAACAACACTGAACTGAACAGAACTCAGCTATATACTAGCTAATAATATACTAGCTAATAACTAAACTGACATTTTCAATTTACTATAACCTTCTATGTGAAGCTGCTTTGACACAATCTACATTGTAAAAGCGCTATACAAATAAAGGTGAATTGAATTGAACATAGACTCTATTGTGAAGAAAGCCCAGCAGAGACTGTACTTCCTTCGTCAGCTGAGGAAGTTCAACCTGCCACAGGAGCTGCTCGTGCAGTTCTACTCAGCTGTCATCCAGTCCATCCTCTGCACTTCAATCACCGTCTGGTTCGCCTCAGCAGCCAAATCTGACCTCCGTAGACTACAGCGAATAGTCCGGACTGCTGAACGAATCACTGGCACTACCCTTCCTACACTTCAAGAACTGTACTCTTCCACAGTGAGTAAAAGGGCTCCCAAAATCACCCTGGACGCCTCGCACCCAGCACACTTCCTGTTTGAAC
>CAIGQQ010005185.1:2556856-2573637 GCA_903798035.1 Danio albolineatus
ATATATATACATATACATATATATATATATATATATAATTGTGTCAAAGTTCAGTGTTCTTGGTCAGAATCTCTCCAGTATTATAGCAGTAATGAAGTTGAGACCAGCCACATCTGACACGGTCACTGCTTTAGCATGTGATGAATCTGTCCAGCGCTGATATGGATTTATATACTGTAATATGCCAGTGCCAGAGATACGCTCCAGTGCAACTGTAAATGGATATAGTGCTATGGATAAAAGTCTGGCTTAGTGAAAAAAAAAAGAACAGAGGAGGGTGTCATGACCTTGCAGTCTATTGAACCCTCTTTTACAAAGGTGTGAGTCTCAGGGAACATGAAAGAAAGAAATAAGAAACAAGACATTATTTACTGCATATAGAAGTCTTTCTGAAGCCATGGTCAGACATTAGATTTTGCTAAATTCACCCTGATGCAATAGTGGGTGTAATATAATGGCACACGTGACTGTGTCTTTCATAAAGAATTATTACAGTATTATACAGTAAAATGCATTCAAAATATGGTGAATATACAGTGTTAGTCACATATGGCTTCACACGACAAACTCAAGCTCAGCAATATTGAGCTCAAATTCACATGCATATAAATGGGAGTTAATGGAACAAAGTGTGGAGCATTTATATGTATGTCCCCCCCTCCCCCCATTATTTTAATGACAGTGATCTGACAGCAAAACCTTACACATCCAAATGTTATACTTTTAAGATTTTTAATTTTTGTAAAATGGGTTTAACAATAACCCAACCTAGACATTCAATGGTGAGAGAACTACAGTGGCCGAGAGAGCTCAATGTGCCGCAATTTAACACACGCAATTACAAAAAACACCAGCAAATTGAGAAAAAAAAATCATCAGTTTGACAGAACACATATTGCAAATCTTGCAAAAAAACCATGCTGCATTTTCACACAAAGCACACAATTAACACTCATACACTACGACCAATTTAGTTTATTCAATTCACCTACAGCGAATGCCTTTGGACTGTGGGCGAACTCGTGCACCCGGAGGAAACTCACACCAACATGGGGAGAACATGCAAACTCCACACAGAAATGCCAACTGGACCAGGGACTCGGACCAGTGAGGCAACAGTGCTAACTGCTAAGCCACCGTGCCGCCAGAATTAAAAATATTATATAAATTAAATAATAATTGCATGCTTTCCAATGCAAATACCATTTTCTTGACAGAAACCAGTGAACAAATATTGTTAATTTCTTCTGATTTTAAAATTCTGTATAATATCTGATGTTAAAAATGAGCCGGAAACATTTCTAAAAGGGAAAACAAGGAAGGAAGCCGATAAATAAATAACTAAATAAATGGTTAGTTTGATTATTGGGTAAAATTGAAAGTGTGCATGCTCTCGATTCATTAATTTTCCTTTGGCTTAGTCGCTGATTTATTAGGGGTCACCACAGTGGAATGAACTACCAACTATTCCAGTTTATGTTTTAGGGTGTTTTCACACCTGCCTTATATAGTTCAGTTAAATCGCACTAGAGTTCGTTTTCCCTTTTGGTGCGATTCGTTTGGACAGGTGTGAATTTAGCCATCGCACTCGAGTGTGCACCAAAAGGGTCTCAATCTCGGTACACTTTCAACGAACCCTGTAGCGGTTCATTTGACGTGAGATCCAAGATCCAAACTAAAACAGACCCAACCGCAAAACGTACTGCGAGTTTTTGGACTAATCCAGCTGCCGTAGTCCGATGTGAAAATATTATATGGAAAATATTTGTTGACAGCGCTTTACCAACAGTTTTAAACAGAGAGAGACAGAGGGGAAAACATTACCTGATGGATCGTTGGTTATATTTCCGGAAGATGACCATGTCCCAGTTTAGCTAAAATTAATTTTCGCCCTCTCCTAACGCCTTCGCTGATTGCAAGGCATTAAACATTGTTTACCAACCGCAGCCGCGTTTCATTCTCGAAATGTATAGTTTGTCTAAAGTGATGTATACTATATAGTGTACTATGACCAGGCATACAATCAGCCAGTGCAGCGACACTTTGTGTCTGCCGGTTTGTTTACTTGCAGGAGTTCCAATGGCATTTTCCCACATGTTAATTCTGACCAATCGAAAAGCAGATTAGGAAATACATTCAATAACATCTGGCCAATGAGTGATGTGGACTTTGTCACATGACTGCATGACAGGTTCGGACCAAAGCAATCACTGTGAAGTGAAAAAGACCCAAAACTGCAGAAAAATGCTACAATGTAACATTTGTTGCCCTTGGTCAAGACTAAATGATCCGAACCACAGGTGTGAAAGCACCCTTACGCAGCGGATGCCCTTCCAGCTGCAACTCAGTACTGAAAAACACCCATACACTCTCACGCAAACTCCATATATAAATGCCAACCGCCCCAGCTGAGACTTGAACCAGTGACCTTCTTGCTGTAAGGCAGCAGTGCTAACCACTGAGGTTTTTTTTCAGACCTCAGAATTTCCGATTTACTTATTTTTGCTATTTTCATGCTGTTTTCCTTCCCTTTTTTTAGATTTATTTATGAGCTGATTGCCTATGAGAATCCCACTACTAATGCCCTCACTCTAACACTATGATTTTAAATTTGTCTTCTTTGTATTTTTATATCCAGTCCGTCCTGAAATATTAATAGAAAGCAGTTGTTTGATTTGGTTGAGAAGCTGAATCGGTTTGAGCAAGCGAGCCGAGCGAAGGCGCTTGTTTTTTTGGGCTGTTTGTCATGTGGCATTAGGTTGTGCGAAACACAAACCCAGTCTGCTACATCACTCGTGGCTCCGTTTCACAGCTGCTGTTTCTGACAAGCTGCTTTTGTTCTGCTTGAGAAAACCGTCTCTGCTTAGCTGTGCAGTTCAGTTATAAATAAATAAATAAATAAATAAAATAACAACGCAGGCATCCAATCTGCCGGATCGTCCAGTGCTGAAACATCAGTTTACACGGGTCTTACTTTGATCTGCATTTTCTTTTTAAGATTTTCATACACAATTTCCTTTTCTAAAAAAAATAAAAATAAAAATCTGGATTAAAAGAATGGTGAAACACTTTGAAGTGAAGCACCTTAATGTCAAAACAACATCAACAATTGTGGGGAAAAAAATACTTCTGAAAAAATAAGTTGATTAGATGTCAATTGACTACCTTGATGTAAAAATGGCATCAAATTGACATCTAAAATTGGCATTAAAACACATCTAACATTGATTACAGGCAGTCCTGTAAAATGATTTTTAGGCTAATGTTAGATGTTAATATGAAGTCATATTTTACATCAAAAATGCTAATTGATTAGATGTCAACTTACTAGTTTAATGTATTTGACATCAATTTGATGTCGTTTACTTTATATTAGTACATCATTATTCATGTGCTGTTATTGTGAGGGGTTACCAATAGTTTTCAAAAATATCATTATTAAAAGAATGGCGAAATGAAAATTAGAGTTCTTTCATACCCAGCGGACACCTTAATGTCAAAACGACATCAATAAACACGTGAAAAAATGCAAATTGATTAGATGTCCATTGACTACCTTGATCTAAAAGTTACATCTAATTGACATCTAAAATTGGCGTAAAAAAACACATCAAAAATTGAATACAGGACCTACTATCAAAGCTAATGGAAACTCAGATCCAATGCAACCCATTGCTTTTTCTCATGCAACCAAAAAAGGATTCTGTCAGTTGTTATGACTGCTGCTGCTGCTGCAAAAAAATAAATAAATAAATAATAAAAAATAATAATAATAAATAAATGAATGACTAAATAAATAAAAAAAAAATGGCTGGATTCATCTTCTCCTGCTGAGTTATACTGGAGGCTTTATCTACTGGACATTATTAGTTTGGAATACACCACTCCAAAAACTGTACAGTTTTGGTTAAATATGACAGAGACTCTATCAGATATGTTTAAATCCTGAATTTGAACATATTAAAGTATTACTGTTTTTTTTATTATTTCACTTTACTGTTTTTGTTTGATTTTATTTTATTATTATAATAAATTTTTTGTAGGGTGGATCTCAGGCTTTGTTAAAAAAACAAAATCAATTAAAAAAAAATGATTACAGGAAAGTCCTGTAAATAAATTTTTATGTGTGTGTTTTTTTATATTTTGTAATGTTAGATGTCAATTTCATGTTGCTTTTGCATCAAGGTAGTCAACTGACAGCTAATCAGTTAGCACTTCTGAGCATCTAAAATTGATGTTGTTTAGTTTGCGTATTAGTACATGATTATTCATGTGCTGTTATTGTAAGGCGTTACTGTAAAAAAAAAATCCGGATCATTGGATTGGTTAAACTAAATATGAGAGTTCTTTCAAAATCATCGAGTACCTTGATGTCAAAACAACATCAATAAACATGTGAAAAAATATGTCAAAAACGCAAGTTGATTAGACGTCAGCTGACCACCTTAATCTAAAAATTACGTCAAATTGACATCTAAAATTGGCATAAAAAAAAACTACATCAAAAGTCAATTACATGACTTGTAAGTCAATTTTAATGTGTTTTTTAAAGTTTTATAATATTAGATGTCAATTTGATGTTGTTTTTTTGTCAAGGTAGTCCATTTACAACTAATCAATAAGCACTTCTGATGTATTTAATATATATTTTTACTTTTACTTTATATATATTAATACTTTGCGTATTAGTACATCATTACTCATCCGCTGTTATTGTAAGGTGTTACTGTAAAAAAATAATAATAATAAAAATCAGGATCTTAAGATTGGTGAAACAAAATATGAGAGTTCTTTCATATCCATCGAGCACCTTGATGTCAAAACAACATCAATAAACACATGAAAGCTTGATCTAAAAATGACATCAAATTGACATCTAAAACTGGCGTAAAAAAAACACATCAAAAATTGATTACAGGAAAATCATGTAAATCGATTCTGATGTGTGTGTTTTTAGGCTAATGTTAGATGTCAGTGTGATGTCATGATATTGATGTTGTTTTGACATCAAGGTAGTTTACTTGCATAGTAGGGATGTAAATTTATAATTGGGAAGTTTTCAGATGAATAAAACTATTCTCATATTATAATACTTTTGTGTCATTATTTTGGTGGTCAAAGGGGCATCAATGTGTAGATGTCAAATAGACGTCAAGGTTCTGACATCAAAGCGATTTGCGTTGTGACATCATGCACTGGGAAAACGTAATGACACACAAGTCAAGACAACAAATAGTTTTATGTTGCTTTAACTTATAAATAATAATAAGTTAGTAAGTTATGCAAAGTTCAAATCAGTTAGTTTGATTGACGTATGTTGAGATGACTAGAATCGTTAATTTGATTTAACTAAAACTATTTTTACAGTACGTTTGCTGTCAATTTGATGTCGTTTTGACATTAAGGTGGCCGTTGGGTTATTTCTGTCAGCCATGTCAAGATTTACTTTATGAGGAATGTTCTTACTGCTCTTTTACATATAAAGAATTAAATGAAATTTATTGGTTGGTAAAATATGAGGTTTGCAATTGGCAGATCTCATGTGGTTAACAGAGCAAAAACATTTTTTACAGTATTTCCAATAATACTTTTTCTGCTGGAGACAGTCTTATTTGTTTTATTTTGTCTAGAATAAAAACAGTTTTTATTTTTTTAAAGCATTTTAAGGTCAGTAGCCTATTATTAGCTCCCTTAAGCTAATAATACTTTAAATGTCACTTTAAGCTGAATATTAGTATCTTGAAAAATATCCAGTGAAATATTATGTACTGTCATCATGGCAAAGACTAAAGAAATCAGGGTAACACTATAACTACACACTAAATCATCCATTAAGCATTAGCAAATAGTGAATTCTTTATCTGTTAAGCATTAACTCCACATTAATAAATGTTAGTAAGCAGTTTATACCTGCAGCTACAAATGCTCTATTCTTGACTTATACGTACATTTATACTGTGCTTAATAATTGTACTTTCATAATTTGTGACTGATTAATTTGTCATTACTAAATTAAGTATTGCATTATTTACAAACCATTTGTATTTAAGAGTAGTTGATGGTTTTGAAGATCATTCATAATAAGTTCATTCATTCATTCATTCATTCATTTTCTTTTCGGCTTAGTCCCTTTATTAATCCGGGGTCGCCACAGCGGAATGAACCGCCAACTTATCCAGCATTTGTTTTATGCAGCGGATGCCCTTCCAGCCACAACCCATCTCTGGGAAACACATCCATACATTGTCATTCACACACATACACTATGGACAATTTAGCTTACCCAATTCACCTGTACCACATGTCTTTGGACTGTGGGGGAAACCGGAGCACCCGGAGGAAACCCACGCAACCACGGGGAGAACATGCAAACTCCACACAGAAATGCCAACTGGCCCAGCCGGGGATCGAACCAGCGACCTTCTTGCTGTGAGGCGAATGTGCTAACCACTCGGCCACCGTGGCGCCCTCATAATAAGTTAGTAAACATTAATAAACTATTAAAATCAACATTTATATATTGTATTATTCAGGCATATAGTGGTTATTGTGTATGGTAATAAGTGCCTCATTAATTTAACTTCTTGCAGTTTTGTGACCTAATCTAAAGCTAGGACTATTCATGCTAAATCTCTTATAAATGGCAATTAAAGGCTCAGTATCAAATGAATAATCTTATCCAAAAAAATAATATTACTTTTACTGAGTGTCAAAATGCAACAAAATTGGATAAAAAAACAACAACAACAACAATATAATAAAATGTAACAATATATTATGATGCAACATTTTAAAGTTTTTTCAAGAGTTCACACTTAGCTGATGATTTAATATAAGCTTGTTTGGCATGCTGTCCCGGGAGAGAGCCCTGAGGTCAAGGGATCCTCGAGCCCAGGGCTCCCTCCTGTTCGTAGAGCGAGAGGGGAGCTTGAGCTTAGGTAGCTCTCAAACTCCCCCTCTGCAGCAGCTAAGGGAACCGTCAGAGGAGGAAGGGAGTTAGACCGGAGCCTGAATTGTTTAATCTGTAATGAATTATGTATATCTTTGGATGGTGGGAGGAAACCGGAGGACCTGGGGGAAACCCACACGGACACAGGGAGAATATACAAACTCCACACAGAAACACCCACTAGCCTGGCGAAGACCAGGGCTGGCAGTGTTCTTGCTGTGGGGCGACAGTGCTAACCACTGGGTCGCCGTGCCGCCGATGTAAGTAAAGGAGGAAAAGGGGGAGGGAAGGAGGGTTTTCTTCCATACGAAAATAACTGTGGACTGGAACTGGGGTTACTTATAGTAGAAGGGAAATCATATGATTGAGAGATCGTGATTAGATAATGTGCAGCCAGTCGTGGTAAATCATAAGCACGTGATCCTCTCGAAATTAGCTTGTAAACAAACTTCACTTAGCCATGTTCAAACTGTACAGTCATTTTATTTTAGTTAAGATTGCAAAGATTTTTCATTTGATACAGTTTCATTGTGTATATTCATATTATTAGAAATGAACAAAGTCGTCTGTGTTCTTTTTTTCCTGTTTAGAATAAAACGGAGCCTTTAATTGTCATTTATAAGGGATTTATAAAGCATAAATAGTCTTCACTTTAGATTAGACCACAAAATTGGATAAAGTTGAGTTAATAAAGCATTTATTAACATACAAATTAACTTGTAGTATATGCCTGAATAATAAGAATTATAAATGTTGATTTGAATAGTTTATTAATCGTTTACTAACTCATTCTGAATGATCTTTAAAAAAAAACAACTATTCTTAAATAACTGGTTTGAAAATAATGTGATTCTTAATTTAGTAATGAAAAATGAATCCTTAAAGTATGAAAGTACAATTATTAAGCACATAACACGTGCTTACAAGTCAAGAATAGAGCATTTGTAGCTTCAGGTATAAACTGCTTACTAACATTTATTAAATGTAGTGTTAACGCTTAACAGATGATGAATTCACTCTTTGCTAATGCTTAATAATAACTACACAATATGTATCATTTATTAAGTGTTAGTGAAATCAATTATCAAAACTACTATGTTTAAAAAATGTGTTGAAAATTTTGAAACAAACATAAACAGGGCGGCTAATAATTCAGGAGGGCTAATATTTCTGATTGAACTGTACTGTATATGTTTCATAACCTCTCCTGCTGTTGGTGACACTGGTCTTAAAATCTTGAAAAGCTTGATATAACTCCAAAAATGAATGGTTTCTCCCATCACTAATGAACAGAACTTGGAGAACTTGCAGTACTTTGCACTTTCAGGAAAGTGTGGCAATCAATGTCCTTAAAATTCTCTCTAAAATATCTCCTCTTACGTGCGTCTCATTACAGAGTCCCTCTGAAGAGTGTTTTCTAGTCTCAGCGGGTGCTGGCAGTCTAGTTTAGATCTGCTCTCGATAATGTCCCCAATGCTGGACCAGAGCGTGTGCACACACACACACACACACACACACACGCACACGCTTTTACACCAGCTTGTGCCAAATTTCATATACACTCCACTCAGCAGGCCAGAATACAGTATGAGGCTGATATCACGCTGAACCTGAGAGCAGTCATACTGTTATAATCATACTGTTACTTGAAAGTCAACATGACATCAAAACTGTCCCCATTTACTTCCCTACTACATTATCATCAGTTTATGGGGAATTATTCAGCAGTGTGCATTTATAGGCTACATTTGGTGCTAATTTTCTAAAATCCTGACCGTAATTACAATTAAAAGCACTCAATAATTGTTTAGCGGAATTGATCAGTAGTTGGTCAATAATTTAATCAACTAATCAATCAATCAATATCTAAAACATGTGATTCATTATTTTACTTTAATATTTTTTTATAAAAATGTATGTAGTTAATTTACTATGATTAAGTAAAGTCAACTAATTGCTTAAAGGGGTGGTCCACAGTGTATTTTAAGGCTTGGTTGTGTTTATAAGTAATGTGTGCTCACAATTCACTTGTAGAAAATCACGTTATTTTTTCATATACCTTACTTTGATTGTATACAGCTACTCAGCTAACATGAAAACCACTGTCATATTTCCTAGTTTCTCTGAAAGGACTGCCCTCAAGAGGCTCTGATTGGTCAGCTAACATAACGTGCTGTGATTCGCGGATTGGCTCCACTTCACGCCTGAATCAGAGAGAAAAATGAAGAGCACACAGCTGAGCCTCACTGAGCACACAGTTAACACTCTGACAAGTGTCTTTCACATATAATCGAAATAAGCATGTGCAAGTAATATGAAACGCTCTCATATCTTTTGGGAGTTTGTTATTTAAGATGTAGAAAGCAGGGAAATCATCCGCGTAGAGAGACATTGCAGTGCTGGTAAAAACTGTGGGCCCCTATCATACACTCTGCGCAATAAGGCATGTTTGGTGCGATGTGTTGCTATTTTCAGACCAGCGCAACCCTAATTTTCCTGTTTTGCTCCACGTTGTTTTAATAGCAAACCCATTTGCGCCACTTTGTGGGCATGTTAGTTGCGCACCTTAAACGCTTACACATTGCTGAATACACACAGGATGTACAGCAATAGACAAATATCTTTACAAATGAAAAAAAAAAAAAAAACAAAAAAAAAAAACATCGATTAAAATATTACAAAATTATTCTTTTCTAAATGAATATAAACACTGCCTCCATGCCTTCATCTCGGGGCGCTTTGTCAGTTTATTCATGACAACTTAATGTTATTAATATTATTTATTAATTATTATTATTAGTAGTAGTATTAGTACTATTACTATTTTTATATGCATATTTATATTTGTTTTAATAAAAACAACCTTAGATTTGTCCACCAGTCGGGTTTTGGAGATGTCTGCATCACCATGAGGCATAGGACCCGTGTTTGGATAAACCACACTTCATTATTATTGTTCATTTATTCGTTTGCTGGAAACAAAATTAATCATGTAGACTAATGGATGTCTTCAGTGGAGTGAGTTTCCTTAACCACAAAAGTGAAGTAAACAAAAAGTAAAGAAAAAGAGAAAGAGGCTGAATGGAGGAGGCTTGTTCTTTATCCTCACGCTGCAGATGGTCTGTTTAACTATTTTCTCGCTAGTAAAGCGTTCAGTTTTTAGACTTACAAAGCCCACCATGGAAATGGCAAACGCGCCAACTATTCCAACATATGTTGTACACAGCAGATGCCCTTCCAGCTGCAAACCAGTACTGGGAAACACCCATACACTAACATTCTCTCTCTCACACACACTCACACACACACTACAGCCAATTTAGTTAATCAAACTCACCTATAGCGCGTGTGTTTGGACTGTGGGGGAAACCCACCCGGAGGAAACCCACCCAAACACAGGGAGAACATGCAAACTCCACACAGAAATGCCAACTGACCAAGCTATGACTGAAACCAGTGACTTTCTTGCTGTGAGGCAACAGTGTTAACCACTGAGCCACCATGCTACCCCACAATGCAAAACACAAAAGATCATTATTATTAGTAATAGTCTAAAAAAGGTCTCTACAAAAGGCTGCTTACCTTTTTACAGTCTCCACATCAGAACTGCCTTTACGAAGCCTTGAATCGCTGCAGGTTCTGGAAGAGAGCCTACAAATGCAAGTTTAATCATCATAATGACAGCAACATTGGCAGCTCCACACCTCTCCTCTCCACATATTTATAGACATCACTGTCACCTTAACATTCCCAGGAAAACACCATCATTAGTTTCCAAATTTAGACCGCTGTCAGGTTTCAGAGAGAACATCCAGAAACACAGAGGCATCCAGGTAAAGACAAAACCATTTTAAATGTAATCCTTTTGAAAATATATGTCCTAGGTGCTACTTAACGGAGGGAAGATTCATTTCTCAGCAAATTTCTAAACATAATAGTTTCAATATCTCAGTAACTGATTTCTTTTATCTTTGCCATGGTGACAGTACATAATAATTGATATTATATAGGGACGGCCTTCAAAAGGAGGGGGTAATGTCAGGGTTCTGTGTGTGTCATGTGATTTCTCCTGTGTAATAAGATGCATCCGAAATCGCATACTTGTGCACTATTCTACGCCATTTCGTAGTATAAATAGAGCAAGTAGTGCGTTCACACTGAAAACTCTAGAAATAATAAGTGCACTTTAATTACCCGGATGATGCACTCTTTCAACCGGTAATATGAAGTGTGGAATGATGGACACTTCACACACTCAATGACCGCATCTTCGCTCAAGTAGCAGAAGGGTCGGCACTATTGGGCACACGTGTTGGATAATTTTATTTTATTTTAAATTGTGAAAGCAAAATTCTCCTACGAGAGTGATTATAGCGCCTCCCGATGATGAACGTGGTTATACTTGTGGCAGGTATTATTTGGTATTTTGGTCATTTATTTCACTAATTTGGCAACTGTCAAACATCATCGGGGAAACGGTTTAAATTTCCGCTTAGTATAAAAAACATTAGTGCTCCATTTGGGACAACACATACATATACTATGCTGTTGAGCATGTAAGTGCATATAGTAAGTACATAGTGTGCCGTTTGGGACTAAGATGTTGTGTTGCGTGGTGCTTAGATTTAGATCATGTGATTCCTTTGTTCGGTTTTCTCACTGTTTGTTAGTGTTCAGTGTCTTCACCTGTGTCTCACCCCTGTATGTAATCAGTTTAATCATGTCCTGTGTATTTAAAGTTCCGATGTTTTGTTCGTTCCTTGTTGTAACAAAAATCTAACTTAACATGGATCCACACTGCAGAATCAGAATCAGTTTTTTCAGAATCAGAATCAGTTTTATTGCCAAGTGTGCTTCACACACACAAGGAATTTGCTTTGGCTACAGAAGCTTCCAGTGTACATAAAGTGACAAGAGACAACACAAAATAAATATAATAAAAGAAGACGATAGACATTAAACAGAGATGCAGTCAGTCCAACGATCTGGATGTTGAAATGTATGTACAGATTTGTTATAAATATACAGGTTATAAGGTGCTGTGTGCAAAAGAGTAAGTATTGCATTATATATTGTTATAAGGTGCTGTGTACAAATGCGTAAGGAAAAGTATTGCATTGTATATTATTATAAGGTGCTGTGTACAAGTGCGTGTGAAAAAGTATTGCACATTTATTGCACAATAGGAGAAATATTAACTGTTCATGAGGTAGATGGCCTGAGGTAAGAAACTTTTCCTGTGTCTGGCAGTTTTTGTGCTCGGTGCTCTGTAGCGCCGGCCAGACAGTAACAGTTCAAACAGGAAGTGTGCTGGGTGCGAGGCGTCCAGGGTGATTTTGCGAGCCCTTTTACTCACTGTGGAAGAGTACAGTTCTTGAAGTGTAGGAAGGGTAGTGCCAGTTATTCGTTCAGCAGTCCGGACTACTCGCTGTAGTCTACGGAGGTCAGATTTGGCTGCTGAGGCGAACCAGACGGTGATTGAAGTGCAGAGGATGGACTGGATGACAGCTGAGTAGAACTGCACGAGCAGCTCCTGTGGCAGGTTGAACTTCCTCAGCTGACGGAGGAAGTACAGTCTCCGCTGGGCTTTCTTCACAATAGAGTCTATGTGAGTGTCCCACTTCAGATCCTGAGAGATGGTGGTGCCCAGGAACCTGAATGACTCCACTGCAGCCACAGTGTTGTTCATGATGGTGAGCGGGGGGAGTGCAGGGGGGTTTCTCCTGAAGTCCACTATCATCTCCACCGTTTTGAGCGTGTTCAGCTCCAGGTTGTTGTATCTGCACCATAAAGCCAGTCGCTCCTCCTGTCTGTATGCAGACTCGTCACCGTTCCGGATGAGGCCGATAACAGTAGTGTCGTCCGCAAACTTCAGGAGCTTGACGGAGGGATCTTTTGCGGTGCAGTCGTTGGTGTACAGGGAGAAGAGCAGTGGGGAGAGAACACATCCTTGGGGGGCACCAGTACTGATGGTGCGGCTGTCAGACATGATTTTGCCCATTCTGACTAGCTGTTGTCTATCTGTCAGAAAGCTGGTGATCCACTGACAGATAGAGCTAGGAACAGAGAGCTGGGTCAGTTTGTGCTCGAGCAGTGATGGGACGATGGTGTTAAAGGCAGAACTGAAGTCCACAAACAGAATCCTTGCATAGTTCCCTGGTTTGTCCAGATGTTGTAGGGTATAATGCAGTCCCATGTTGACTGCATCATCCACAGACCGGTTTGCTCTGTAGGCAAACTGCAGGGGGTCCAGCAAAGGTCCGGTGATGTCTTTCAGATATGCTAGAACCAGTCTTTCAAATGACTTCATGACCACAGATGTTAAGGCGACGGGTCTGTAGTCGTTGAGCCCGGTGATCTTTTGTTTCTTCTGGATTGGGATGATGGTGGAGCGTTTGAAGCAGGATGGAACTATGCGCTGTTCCAATGATCTGTTGAAGATCTGCGAGAAAATGGGGGCCAGCTGTTCAGCACAGGTTCTCAGACAGGCTGGTGAGACACCGTCTGGGCCTGGCGCTTTCCTTCTCTTCTGCTTACTGAAGACCTGACGCACATTATCCTCACTGATCTGAAGATCAGGGGGGGAGAGGGAGATGTCTGTAGGTGTTGATGGCTGTGTATAAAGATGGTCAGGGCGGTTTTGGCTGGAGGTGGGTAGAGGTGTTGATGGCTGTGTAGAGGGTGTCTGGTCGAAGGTGTCAAATCTGCAAGCCAGACCCGTAACAATAAATATAGTTATAATGTATAATGTATATGTATATAATGTATAGTTATAATATAATATAATATAATATAATATAATATAATATAATATAATATAATATAATATAATATAATATAATATAATATAATATAATATAGTATAATATAATATGGCGCCACAGTGGCGTAGTGAGTAGCACGTTCGCCTCACAGCAAGAAGGTCGCTGGTTCGATCCCCGGCTGGGTCAGTTGGCATTTCTGTGTGGAGTTTGAATGTTCTCCCCGTGTTCACGTGGGTTTCCTCCGGGTGCTCCGGTTTCCCCTACAAGTCCAAAGATATGCGGTACAGGTGAATTGGGTAGGCTAAATTTGTCCGTAGTGTATGTGTGTGAATGAGAATGTATGGATGTTTCCCATTGATGGGTTGCGGCATCCGCTGCATAAAACAAATGCTGGATAAGTTGGCGGTTCATTCCGCTGTGGCGACCCCGGATTAATAAAGGGACTAAAGGCAAACACACAAATGAATGAATATAATGTAATATAATATAATATAAAATAATATAATATAATATAATATAATATAATATAATATAATATAATATAATATAATATAATATAATATAATATAATTGAAAATAATTAGTACACCTAGAAATTAACAAGGAGTCTCATCTCCCCTTCAAAAAGGAAAAACAACAACAAAGACAATTGACCAAAGAAATGATGTAAAATCAAATCTATTTAACGATTAACTTCAAGGGAGACAATAAAAATCTTGCTAAGTGCCAAAATAACAAAAAAACTCAACAACTAACTAAGTTTTGAACCCTCTTACCTGCACATGAAATAAAACAAATAAAATAACATTCACTTACCTCCCTGCTAACCACAAAACATGAGAAAAACAAAAAAGAAGCCTTCCTCAGCACACGTGTCTCCTTACAGATCTCAACAAGTCAACACTCAGCGTTCACTTTAACAATTTTGCTGAGTAAATATAACACAGTTTTTAAGTTCACAAAATAAACAACACAAGCCGAGAGAGAGGAGACTCTTCAAACGACGTTCCAGTCCGGTTTGAATTGTCTTCACCTCCACGCAGGGGCGCCGCTAGCAATTTTGGGCCCCATGAAAACATTTGAGGATGGGCCCCCTACTACCAAGCTAGCTATCCAAACTCTTTGTCCACGATGTAGTTATACTGACCTATGCATTTTATTATTGATTTTGTCCACTACTTATCAGTATTTAGTAAGAGAACGACCATGACTGTAGCTAGCAGATGATTTATTGTTCAAATGTAAACGTAGTACAAAAAAAGGAACAGTAATCAAATATTCACTGAAAATTTTACATTTTTATGTGCATATATACATACAGTTAAAGTCAGAATTATTAGCCCCGTTTATTTTTTCCCCAATTTCTGTTTAACGGAGTGAAGTTTTTTCAACACATTTCTAAACATAATAGTTTTTATAACTCATCTCTAATCACTGATTTCTTTTATCTTTGTCATGATGACAGTAAATAATATTACACTGGATATTTTTCAAGACACTTCTATACAGCTTAAAGTGACATTTAAAGGCTTAACTAGGTTAATTAGGTTAACTAGGCAGGTTAGAGTAATTAGACAAGTTATTGTATAACAGTGGTTTGTTCTGTAGACTATCAAGAAAAAAAATAGCTTAAAGGGGCTAATAATTTTGACCTTAAAATGGTTTTTAAAAAATTAAAAACTGTTTTTATTCTAGCCAAAATACAACAAATAAGACTTTCTCCAGAAGAAAAAATATATCAGACATACTGTGAACATTTACTCTGTTAAACATCATTTGGGAAATATTTAAAAAAAGAAAAAAGAAAAATTAAAAGGGGGGCTAATATCTGTATGTGTGTATATCTGTATGTGTGTGTGTGTTTACACACGTGCTTGTGTAACTGAGTACATGCGGTAAAGTAATACAGACAGAATTCTGCAGATTTATTACATTTAAATTACGTCATTCACTATGGGCTCTACTTTAACAATCTAGGCTCAAAAGACTGGCTTGAGGAGCATCCTGGCTATGACATATTTAAGATACATAATTAATTCAAAACTTGTCTGTATGGACATTGAGATATTGTTTTACACTATTCTGCTGATATGGTATGAGTTTGACTAATCAGTTATATTGCTGGAAATGGTCCACTGGGCAAAAAAAAAAAAAAATAGATAATTATCTTTCAAGGAAACCTAACTTGATAAATTTAAAGTTTTGTCTTTCAGTTTTATGTTTGCTTTGCTGTTATAACTAAAATCATTCTACATAATCAACATTGTGGAAAAATAGCAGTCATTTAATAGTGGCCACGTCAACAATTAAGTTAATATCATAGTGAAATCAATACTTAAATGCACACTGCAATGCACGAGCTATTTTTAAAAGGCAGGATCTCAGTTACTTGCTTCTTCAACTGGGAGATGAGTTTGGGGAACTTCGTAGGAACTATATAAAGAGCTCATCATTAGCAAAGTAAATTAAACTAGCGGCGCTATCATTACCGCAAAAAGAAAGCTCTGTGAATAGACATAACGTTGCCTTTCTTTTCAAAAAACGGTGATAGCAAATGCCGTTACCTTTTCACCCTCTCTGCTTTTTGTAGCCTCTCTTTTCGTTTTTGATGACCGGATTTAATCTTTGCTAACATCGACTCGAGGACATCGCTGCTTTGACAGTTTACCTGACGATCGCTCGCACACATCAAAGCATCAACTCTCTTCCCGCTACTGACGGACTGAACCATAGAGTGAAAGGAGGAGGGGTGCAATTTGACAGTGACAGACACGAGAGGCAGATATAAGCCGTTTTTTTTCTAATAAATTGTTTTACTTGTAATTTAGAGATACATTAATAATTTATATTACATTATAGTACTGGTATTAATTATAAAGCAGATCTTTGGGGGCCCCTAGAGTGCATGGGCCCTTAGAATCGTCCTAACTTTCCCCCCCTTAGCGGCGCCCCTGCCTCCATGTGATGGCACCTCATTTACCGCAGCTGTGCGGTGATAATGAAACCTGTCGGAGAGACAGAGGCGGAGAGAAGAGAACCACAAGCATATGCAACACAAAGAAACATTA
>CAIGQQ010005185.1:2588637-2604233 GCA_903798035.1 Danio albolineatus
CCCTTGCCTGGCGTCCTTTGGTCCGGTCCTCCAGAGCGGTTTGTATTTTTGCAGTCTTCCCTAAGAGAGCAACACGGTTGTGCAGCGCGTCTTTTTCAAGATGTCGCTCCGACCGTGCGTTTCTGGATGCGGTGGTTTCCTGTCTCCGGATGATGGGCACGAGCACTGCGTTTCATGCTTGGGGGTCCAGCTTGTGAATGCGGTGCTCGCGGGCAGCTCATGTCGTCATTGCGATGGCATGACTGTTGCGCAGTTAAGATCGCGGATTGCTCTTGCAAAAGGGCAAGCCACCCCAGCTGTCCCGTGCACTGCAGTGGACACTCGGGCAGGTCTGAGGACTAAAGTGGGGGTAAATCCGTCGCCCTCGGGCCCGCGGACCTCCCACTCCTCCAAGCGCTCCATCCAAGCTTCGAGCGGGGTAAGCGATCCGTCTAAACAGATGGTAGCCCTTTCGCTCGATGACACCGGGGACCAGATGTCCACTGCTACATCGGAGGGTGGGCTTTCATTGTCCGACGAGGATCCTAGCCCGCTTCCCCCCTCTGGGGTGGTTAGCGCTGCAACAGATCCCGAAGCGGACATGTTAGCCGTGCTTTCCCGGGCTGCTTCGGCCGTGGGTCTGGAGATGGTTTATCCCCCAACCCCGCGGCCGGACCGACTAGATGGGTGCTACATGGAGGATAAGAAGGCCAGACCTTCGGGGCCTCCCGTCCCCTTCTTCCCGGAGGTGCACAGTAGGATCACGCAGTCTTGGAGGGCACCTTTCTCTGCCCGTGCTGCGTGCGCCTCCGCCCTCACCACCCTTGACGGCGGAGCTGCCAGTGGGTATGAGGCGATTCCTCAGGTTGAGCGTGCCATTGCGGTCAATCTTTGCCCGCGTGGTGCCTCTTCATGGCGGGGTCGTCCTTGTCTCCCGTCCAAAGCCTGTAGGTTATCTGCCTCCCTCTGAGCTAGAGCCCACAGAGCTGCGGGCCAGGCTGCCTCCGCCTTGCATGCGATGGCCACCTACCAGCGCTATCAAGTGCAGGCGCTTGCTGAGCTGCACGAGGGTGGTTCCAACCCAGGCTTGTTACACGAGCTGCGCACCGCAACCTGGCTAAACCTGGCAGATATGCGCGAAGTCGACAAGGTTTGCTTTCTTGACTCCCCCATATCCCAGGCTGGCCTGTTCGGCGACACCGTCGGTGAATTCACCCAGGAGTTCAAGGCGGTGAGTGAGCAGTCAGACGCGATGGGCAGAGTCATCTATCGGCGGGATCGTAAGACCGCTCCGCACGCCGAGCCATCCACATCTGCTGCTCCTCGCCGAGGGCGCCCGCCTGCGAGTGCTGCCCCGCCCCCAGCTGCGCCTCCGGCAAAGCGGGCGCGTCGAGCACCTCGTAAGCAGGCTGCCCCCCTGCCCAGGGCGCCGTTAAGTCCGTTAAACGGACTGCGAATCGTCCCTGAGACAGGCCATACGGAGAAGAGGGAAGCTGCTCTTTCCCCAGTGGAGGGCTGGGCTCCAATTCCAACAAAGGCATCTTTCGATGCCACCCAAATTCCAATGAAAGAGCACTTTTCTATTCCTCCGGATGTGACAGCCCGAACTCTGCCAGTCCGGGACGCTATTCCTTCTGGCTCGCAGAGTTGGTGCATCTCGCCAGCGGCTCACGAGCGGTGGGAGGACGGTCTCCTTTCTCCCACTCCTCCAGCCCCCCTCCCGGAGAATGGGAGCAAGCTGAGAGTGAATCTCTCGCCTCCAGCTCTTCTGCGGGACCCCAGCGCTTCCCGGATCAGTACTCCCACTCCGTGCTGCCCCACTGCAGGTACGTCAATGATTGTTGCGATGGGACCATTAGCGAGGGCGTTGCCTGCCTGGTTAGCGCGGGCCAGCCCTTCGCGGTGGCTCATACGCACAATCAGACTCGGCTATGCGATTCAGTTCGCGAAACGGCCTCCCAAGTTCACGGGTGTGTATTTTACCATGGTCAGCCCCCTGTCCGCCCCTGTCTTGCGAGAGGAGATTGCTGTCCTCCTGGCGAAGGATGCAATAGAGCCGGTCCCTCCAGCCGAGATGGAGGGTGGGTTTTACAGCCCGTACTTCATCGTGCCCAAAAAGAGCGGTGGGTCACGGCCAATCCTAGATCTGCGCGTTTTGAACCGCTGTCTTCAGAGACTCCCGTTCAAGATGCTCACGCAGAGGCGCATCCTCCGGTGTGTTCGTCCTCAGGATTGGTTTGCAGCAATAGACCTGAAGGACGCGTACTTTCATGTTTCCATTCTTCCACGTCACCGTCAGTTTCTGCGGTTTGCGTTCGAGGGTCGAGCTTGGCAGTACAAGGTCCTCCCCTTCGGGCTCTCCTTGTCTCCGCGGGTCTTCACCAAGCTCGCGGAGGGTGCCCTAGCGCCCCTGCGGCTCGCGGGCATCCGCATACTCAACTATCTCGACGACTGGCTGATTTTAGCGCACTCGAGGGAGCAGTTGATTATGCACAGGGACAAGGTGCTCTGGCACCTCGACCTATTGGGGTTTCAGGTCAACCGAGAAAACAGCAAACTCACCCCCGTGCAGAGGATCTCTTTTCTCGGGTTGGAGCTGGACTCGGTCACCATGACAGCGCGCCTCTCCGGGGAGCGCGCTCGGCTAATGCTGAACTGTCTGAGAGAGTTCGACAGCAAAATAGTGGTCCCCCTGAAATCTTTTCAGAGGCTCCTGGGGCATATGGCATCCGCAGCCGTCGTCACGCCACTCGGATTACTCCATATGAGACCACTTCAGCACTGGCTTCACGATCGAGTCCCCAGACACGCATGGCACGCGGGCACACACCGGGTGACTGTCACTGCGCTGTGTCGCCGCACCCTCAGCCCTTGGAATGACCCCGCGTTTCTACAGGCCGGTGTGCCTCTGGGACAGGCGTCCAGGCATGTTGTTGTCTCAACAGATGCCTCCAGTATGGGCTGGGGGGCCGTGTGTTGCGGGCATGCAGCAGCGGGCCTGTGGGTAGGTATCCAGCTGCAATGGCACATCAATCGCCTAGAGCTGCTGGCAGTGTTTCTCGCTCTCCGCCGCTTTTCTCCGGTGCTGGAGCACCAACACGTACTGGTCAGGACGGACAGCACGGCGGCGGTAGCGTATATCAACCGTATGGGGGGTATCCGCTCTCGCCGCATGTCTCAGCTCGCCCGCCGTCTGCTTCTCTGGAGTCATCCGCGGCTGAAATCGCTGCGCGCCATTCACATTCCAGGCGAGCTCAACCGTGCAGCCGATGCGCTCTCACGGCAGCCTCTACGTCCAGGAGAATAGAGACTCCGCCCCGAGACGGTCCAGCTGATATGGGCGAACTTCGGGGAGGCCCAGATCGTTCTGTTTGCTTCCTCCGAGAACGCTCATTGCCAGTTGTTTTTTTCCCTGACCGAGGGCTCCCTCGGCATGGATGCACTGGCCCACAGCTGGCCTCGGGGCATGCGCAAGTATGCGTTTCCCCCCGTGAGCCTGCTCGCGCAGTTACTGTGCAAGGTCAGAGAGGCTGAGGAGCAGGTCTTGCTAGTTGCGCCTCTCTGGCCCAACCGGACCTGGATATCAGAACTCTCCCTCCTCGCGACGGCCCCCCCCTGGCAGATCCCTTTGAGAGAGGACCTACTCTCTCAGGGACAAGGCACCATCTGGCACCCTCACCCAGATCTTTGGAATCTCCACGTGTGGTCCTTAGACGCGAGGAAGACTTAGGTAACCTACCGGCTTCGGTGGTTAATACCATCACTCAGGCTGGAGCCCCCTCTACGAGGCGCGCCTACGCCCTGAAGTGGAGTCTATTCACTGAGTGGTGCGTCTCTCGCAGAGAAGACCCCCGAAACTGCCAGATCAGCGTTGTGCTTTCTTTTCTTCAGGAGAAGCTGGAGAGCAGGCTGTCGCCCTCCACACTGAAAGTTTACGTGGCCGCTATCTCCGCTCATCATGATGCGATAGATGGCGGCTCCGTGGAAAGGCATAACCTCATCATCCGGTTCCTCAGAGGTGCTAGGCGATTAAATCCACCCCGTCCCCCTCTTATGCCCTCTTGGGATCTCGCCCTCGTTCTCACGAGTTTGCGCGGAGATCTATTCGAACCACTCGAATCAGTATCTTTAAGATTTCTGTCCCTGAAGACAGCTCTGCTGGTCGCGTTGGCATCGATTAAGAGGGTCGGGGACCTGGAGGCATTTTCGGTCAGTGACTCGTGCCTGGAATTCGGACCGGCTAACTCTCACGTTGTCCTGAGACCCCGGCCCGGCTATGTGCCCAAGGTTCCTACCACACCGTTTAAGGATCAGGTAGTGAGCCTGCAAGCGCTGCCCATGGAGGAGGCAGACCCAGCCCTTCATCTGCTGTGTCCAGTTCGCTCTTTGCGAATTTACGTGGAACGCACTCAGAGCTTTAGATCATCTGAGCAGCTCTTCGTCTGTTATGGTGGTCGGCAGAAGGGAAGTGCCGTATCAAAACAGAGGTTGGCCCACTGGATAGTGGATGCCATCTCCCTCGCTTACCAAAGCCAGGGCGAGCCGTGTCCCCCAGGGGTGCGAGCGCACTCCACTAGGAGCATTGCTTCCTCTTGGGCGCGTGCACGCGGTGCCTCTCTAACAGACATCTGTAGAGCTGCGGGCTGGGTGACACCTAACACATTTGCAAGATTCTACAATCTGCGAGTGGAGCCGGTTTCCTCAAGGGTATTAGGTAACCTTTGGTGATTGGGGAAACACTCGGTGAGGTGTTGTAACACGCTTGCTGCGCCATTCTCCTTAACACGGAGGTACGTGCGCCTTTTTTACTCTGTCAGTAAAGTTCCCCGCTTAGGTGAGCCCTGCAGAGATTCCTCCGAGGCCCCCAGCATCTGACTCAGCGGAGGAGTCAGACGCTGGCCCGTTACGTTGTAGGTCTGCCCGCTGGTCAGCCCGCGTTCTGGGTATAGGTGCCCGCTATGTGCGATCCCCGCTGGTGATCCCATATGCATATTTAGCCACGATGCTGTCCCCCTTCTCAGGCAGGACCCGTGTCTTCCCTCACAGCTAACCATCTTATATTCATATGTGTACTCCCCTTTTCAGGGCTAGTCCTTATGTTTTCTTGCCACCAGTCTCCCCACTCGGGCAGCAGGTGGCCTCCGCAGCGTCCTCCCTATCGGGACTGCACGCTTTTCCAACGTACTGTCGTATCAATTCTTAGAAATTACTAGATGTCTTGCGACTCCCGAAAAATATATCTAAATCCGTAAATCTTCTGTTGAAGTGGGACAAGTAAGGGCCAGGGAACACGTTGGAAGACCGCGCCTCCGGTGATGCAGGTGCGCTCACGCTCTACTCAGCCTGGCTAACCTCTCATCGGGGGCAAGGTAAGGTCCATTCATTGTGGCGTTTTCCATACATTTCCCTATAGTGGAATTTTTCAACATAGCATTGAAGTTCCCCTCCCGAAGGGGAATGCTCCGGTTACTAAGGTAACCCTCGTTCCCCGAGGGGGGGAACGGAAATGCTATGTTCCGTCGCCACAATGAATGCCCCTTAGCTGCTGGGGCGAAAGTCTCTTCAGCTCAAAAAGGATGCCCAGCTTTGCTATCGCTGTGCTTTTATTGCCAAATTGATTGCAACGAGCATCAGCTGCGCAAGCTGAAGCTGCCAACTCATTGGCATTTCATTGGCCTGTTTACATACTCTTTCAGATGATTGGCTTTCTGAACGAAATCCCCATAGTGGAATTTTTCCACATAGCATTTCCGTTCCCCCCCTCGGGGAACGAGGGTTACCTTAGTAACCGGAGCGTTCTCTTTGACTCACTGGATAGAAACTGTGCTTTCTTTGTAAATGTTTTAAGCTATATTTCAGTTGTGCACATGGATATAATGAGCTTCTTTGGATGGGGACATAGCTAGTGAAGCGTATACCTCTGATATTACAAGGCCAAAGGCAAAAGTGTGACTGACCGTCAACCTCATTCCCCAGACAGTTCATTTCAGCTCGATAAATATTGGCAGCACTTTTAACTGAGTAGCTTGCTTTATCAGAAATTTGAGGCAGTCGGAAAATCAATGTCTCCATGGGAAATGGTCAGCGCAAGCATTTCAGCAGGAATGTTTACTCTTTAATTGTGTCCCTGCACAGGGGCTCTGAGACTCCGTGGCTTATAATTAGCACAACTTTAATGTCAAAAGTCAGAGTCAAAGCTAATAAGTGAGAAGTTACTCAGAAATGATACACTGTAAATGAGAGAGAGCTCTGATGGGTTGCTTTGAGCCTGCAATTAAAGCAAAGGTAAATATGCGGTCATTTCAGGTATCAAATAAGTGTGTCTGTTTGCATGGTTTTAGTACAATTTATCAGATCTATTTCAGTTCATTCTCAAACAACACAATATGACTATTAAAATACTATAAATGTATACTAATAAAGTAAATTAATGTATGATTTTTTAAAATATTAGGCTTTTTAAAGGGGTCTGTCAAAGGCCCCGTTTACACAGCCAGTTAAATGTGACCCAACTGCGATTTCTTGCTCATTTGTGACAGATTGGATCTGTTCCATGAACAAACAAACACAAAAAAAAATGGAGATCGGTTTCAGGCCTTCTTCATATGTGAAAATAAACCAGATATAAATCAGATATGTGACTATGTAAACAGGCAGATCGGATTTATTGAGGTGTTCCATTTTGTACGTCATTAAACTTGTGACATTGTGGTATTTCTCCACAGTTTAATGAGGTAGAAGGAAGAGCATGTGTGGGGACGCCGACACAACAACAGAAGAAACATGGAGAAGGAAAGTAGTCATTGGTTGACGGCAGAAGTTACCAGCCTTCTTGCTTAGTGGGGAGATGAATCAATGGAGGAATAAAATGATAAAGAAAAATAATAAACAGTCAGCAGTAGCCAGAACTGGTGCAAAGCACAGCCTGTTGGCTCACGATAACTCGTGTTAGGCAGGCATCGGTAAACAATGTACTCACCACATAAGCTAGTTACTGAAAAACAATCATTTTAAGAATTTAATTCATCCAGGACGAGCTTCTATTTATGTTACGAACACCAATTTTTTAAGACTCGTCTAGGGAGGGGTTAGCAACAAGGACGCGCAACTCAGAAAAATGCAATCCTCCATTTATTTGACTGAAAACTGAACTTGTCCTATTAACCTCTTAGGGGTTAGTGGCCACATACGTGGATAGCACATTTAGGCTCTTATGCCCACAATTGTATACTTTGATTGTTTTATATTTTGTTACAGACATACAGTGTTGGGTTGGGCTGGGCTGTCTGGAACGGTCCTCAAATGGTTTGGATCGTACCTTGAAGGGAGAGGTTACTATGTCAGTATAGGTGACCATAGGTCGAGGTGGACACCGATGACATGTGGAGTCCCACAAGGCTCAATTCTGGCACCTCTCCTGTTCAACCTTTATATGCTCCCTCTGAGCCAAATAATGAGAAAGAACCAAATCTCCTACCACAGCTATGCTGATGACACTCAGATCTACATAGCCTTACTGCCTAATGACTACAGCCCCATTGACACCCTCTGCCAATGCATTGATGAAATTAACAATTGGATGTGCCAAAACTTCCTTCAGTTAAACAAAGAGAAAACCGAAGTCATTGCATTTGGGAACACAGATGAGGTTCTCAAGGTGAATGCGTACCTTGGCTCTAAGGGTACAAAAAATACAACAAAAAATAAGGTCAAGAATCTTGGTGTGACTCTGGAGTCAGATCTCAGTTTCAACAGTCATGTCAAAGCAGTAACTAAATCAGCATACTATCATCTCAAAAACATTGCAAGAATTAGATGTTTTGTTTCCAGTGAAGACTTAGAGAAACTTGTTCATGCTTTTATCAGCAGCAGGGCGGATTACTGTAGCGGCCTCCTCACTGGCCTTCCCAAAAAGACAGTTAGACAGTTGCAACTCATCCAGAACGCTGCGGCCAGGATTCTGACCAGAACCAGGAAATCAGAGCACATCACACCTGTCCTCAGGTCTCTACACTGGCTCCCAGTTACATTCAGAATAGATTTTAAAGTATTACTACTTGTCTATAAATCACTAAATGGCCTAGGACCCCAATACATTACAGATATGCTGACTGAATACAAACCTAACAGATCACTCAGATCATTAGGATCATATAAACTAGAAATTCCAAGAGTTCAGTCAAAGCCAGGTGAATCTGCTTTCAGCTATTACGCCCCGCGCTGCTGGAATCAGCTTCCAGAAATGATCAGATGTGCTCCAACATTAGGTACATTCAAATCAAGACTGAAAACACATCTGTTTAGCTGTGCCTTTACTGAATGAGCACTGTGCTACGTCCGACAGTTAGCACTATTGTGTCTTTCTTTTCTTTTCATTCTTTTATAACTTGTCTTAACTCATTTTAATCTGTTTTTATCATTTTTTTTATTATTTTATTTTCTCATACCTCAATTTTATTTCTGTTTATGTAAAGCACTTTGAATTGCCAATGTGTATGAATTGTGCTATATAAATAAACTTGCCTTGCCTTGCCTACAGTGTCATCCTGCAACTGTTTTGCAGTATGTAAAATGTCCCAAACACCATTTTAACTGTCCAAAATGGGCAAAAAAAAGCTGGTTTTACACTCTGATAGTCAAAACGTGTTCAAAAAAATATGTGTGTATGTGTTATTAACCACGAGTCCACATACAGTATATGGACATCCTTTTTCTCTAAAAGAACATCATATCAAAAGATGATATTCAGGTTTTATTCTAATTGGGTTCCAATAAGCCCAAATAGCAAAGAGAAATAAAAAAAAGAAAATTCATGCAAAAAAAAAAAAACACAGATATAACTAATTTAACAATATTACTCAAAAATAATTACTTAAACAAAAATACAAAAACAGATAAACCATAGAAAGAACATATAATTTTTTCAGAAAAAAAAGAAGCAAGATCGACAGCAAATCTACATCAGATCACCCTCAAATAATTTATCAAATTTACCCCAAAATATATATAGTGTAGGGCGCCACGGTGGCGTAGTGGGTAGCGCGATTGCCTCACAGCAAGAAGGTCGCTGGTTAGAGTCTCGGCTGAGTCAGTTGGCATTTCTGTGAGAAGTTTGCATGTTCTCCCCGTGTTCGCATTCATTTAATTTGGGTTTCCTCCACAAGTCAAAGACGTGATATGCAGGTAGTAGGTGAATTGGGTAGGCTAAATTGTCTGTAGTGAATGAGTGTGTATGGATGTTTCCCAGAGATGGGTTGCAGCTGGAAGGGCATCCGCTGCGTAAAACATATGCTGGATAAGTTGGCAGATCATTCCGCTGTGGCGACCCCAGATTAATAAAGGGACTAAGCCGAAAAGAAAATGAATGACTGAGTATATAGTGTAAATAACCGAATTAATAAACAAACAATTTAATAATAATAATCTAATAAAATACATGTCTTAATGTGAAATAAACAATACACTGATGTAAAAAGCGATTAGTTACTTCACAAAGTGAGTAAACCAGATAAAACCTGGAACTGTTCAGTCAAAGTAGCTTAATTCTTATAATTATACACACAGTTGATTTACTGAATCATTTACCACCTTCACTCCGTTCTGTAAATAATATCTCAGAATTCAAATCATTACATAAACTCACTTGCTCTCTGAATATCACTCTTCTGATTGATAAACTGACCACTTTTTTTGACCCAACTGTACTCTACATATTTGTCTCTTAGGTTTTGTTTTGTATTTCCAGTTTGTTATTTTTGATTCCCTGTATGTTTGCAAACCTAATGTTGTCTCTACCTGTTTACTGTTTCTTTCAATGTCTGCTTGTACTATCTCTTTTTGTTACATTCTTTGCAAAGTGCCCTTGAGCTCAGGAAAGGCGCTATATAAATAAAACTTATTATTATTATTGTTATTATTATTATTATTATTATTATTATTATTATTATTATTATTATTATTATTATTATTATTATTATTTAAAGTGGAAGTGAAGCACTCACTCATGTTTACATTATTTTGTAAATAATGTAAACAGGCAGCGTCATACAGAGTGGACCAAAACACATCAAATGATCGGTAATTGAAAGGGAAAAATATAATAAATATATATATATTTTTATATTAGACACACATCTGGTGCTTGTATTTGAAGCAGCTCCATGCCCACGAGCTCATGCCTTGGGTTGAATTAGGCTTTGCAGTCTCCGTGTTCAGTCCTTTACTTCCACTGTATCTGTTCAGCTGAGGAAACGGAACTAACCCCGTGACGTCAGACACAGCGATATTCCAAGATGGTGATGCCCTAGGTCTAAAAGCTATAGTAAAACATGTCGTTTTCTGCTAAATGTTTACATTAATCGAGTTAGTTATATATATTTCCATTAAAGTGGAAACCAGTGTACAAAATAATGTAAACATGACTGAGTGCTTCACTTCCCCTTTAAGGACAACAGGTTTACTCACAACTAATCGCTTAATTAAAGTAATAAGCGCATCATTTACAGAAATGAGCATGCAACATTTTAAACAAGCTTGATTTTAGGGTGGCACGGTGGCTCAGTGGTTAGCCTCACAACAAGAAGGTCGCTGGTTCGAGTCCCAGCTGAGCCATTCGGCATTTCTGTGTGGAGTTGGCATGTTCTCCCTGTGTTGGTGTGGGTTTCCTCCGGGTGCTCGGGTTTCCTTCACAGTCCAAACACAGGTGAATTGGGTAAACTAAATAATGTGTGTGTGTATCTGTGTTTCCCAGCACTGGGTTGCGGCTGCAAGAGCATCCACTGTGCAAAACATTTGGCAGAATAGTTGGCGGTTCATTCTGCTGTGGCGATTTGTAATAAATAAGGGACTAATCCAAAGTGGGCTTAGTCCCTTTGTGCACATTTCAGCAGGTCAGTCTTTGCGAAACAAGACTAAAAGCTTAATCTGAGAAACAGACTAAAAGATTTGCTCCCACAGTATGTCATCGTCAAAGAGCGTCGATCTAATATCAGAAGCACACGATCTGCCACTGCTGAGACAATGATGCCATTTTCCATGCCCTTAATAACCCTCCTCCAGGCATCTTTTGCACCCAAAGCGTGTTAAAATCCTGCCATTTTTACACGTGGCTTGTTTCTGAATATCAGATGGCATTAATGTCAGTGATGGCCGTCACCGATGACTTTCATACAATGCCGAACACATTTAACGGCATGAACGCTGAAAGCATTAGTCGGCTCTGTCTCAAACAAGCTCACAGTAATCTTATATCAATACCAGCAGTGCGCTACAAAGATAATCCGATTTGCTCGCGTGGAAAACTGCCACAGAGAAAGGACACAGCAAGTTGTAAAGGTGACCAGATTTGATGTTTTCTTTTCATAATAATACTTAAAGAAACACTCCATTTTTTTTTAAACAACTGCCCTATAGAAAGAAACAGTTGAGTTTTACCATTTTAATCCATTCAGCCAAACTCTGGGTCTGGTGGGAGCACTATTAGCTAGCTTAGCTTAGCATAAATCATTGAATCGGATTAGACCATTAGCATCTCACTACAAAACTTCAAAACAGAGTTTCAATAATTTGGCTATTTAAAGCTTGACTCGTCTGTAGTTACATCGCCAACCTGATTTCACTAGTAGCACATGTTCCTGGATTACCATCTACATTGGTCCTGGAACAACATTCCAATCAGCCAATCAGGATAAAGAGATGTTAAGTTTAGGCTTACGGTTAGGTTTATCTACTTCTACATGATCATTATCTACTGCCAGCAGGATAACTCACCATGTCATAAACCGTGAATCATCTCTTGAACATGACAATGAGTTCACTGTAGTCAAACGGCCTCCATAGCCACCAGAACTCAATCCAATAGAGCACCTTTGGGGTGTGGTGGAACGGGAGATTCACATAATGGATGTGCAGCCAACAAATCTGCATTTACTGCATGACGCTATCATGTCAAAATGGAGCACTGGTAGCTTAGCTTAGCATAAATCATTGAATCGGATTAGACCATTAGCATCTCGCTCCCAAACTTCAAAACAGTTTCAATCATTTGGCTATTTAAAGCTTGACTCGTCTGTAGTTACCTCACCAACCTGATTTCCCCAAGTAGCACATGTTCCTGGATTAACATCTACATTGGTCCTGGAACAACATTCCAATCAGCCAATCAGGATAAAGAGATGTTAGGTTTAGGCTTACGATCAGGTTTATCTACTTCTACATGATCGTCATCTACTTCCAGCAGGATAACGCACCATGTCATAAAGCGTGAATCATCTCTTGAACATGACAATGAGTTCACTGTACTCAAATGGCCTCCACAGCCACCAGAACTCATTCCAATTGAGCACCTTTGGGGTGTGGTGGAACGTCAGATTCACATCATGGATGTGCAGCCAATAAATCTGCATTAACTGCATGATGCTATCATGTCAAAATGGAGCACTGGTAGCTTAGCTTAGCATAAATCATTGAATCGGATTAGACCATTAGCGTCTCGCTCCAAAACTTGTTATTTGGCTATTTAAAGCTAGGCTCTTCTGTAGTTACATCGCCAACCTGATTTCACTAAGTAGGACATGCTCCTGGATTAACATCTATATTGGTCAGCCAATCAGAATAAAGAGATTTGTTTACAGTGTATGTTAAGCATAGGATTAAAGTTAGGTTTATGTACTTCGACATGATTGTCATCCAACTATTATTTCCCTCTGATTTTGGGAATAATTTACAGTTATGGTTGGGTTTAGGGATATGGAATAGTTATACACTACACATACACTACGGACAATGTAGTTTATTAAATCAAAGTCCCTTTAAGGCAAGTCATTTCACTCGGTGGCCATTTTTGAAACGCCTCTCAGGCAGTATGATCAGGCATTCTGTCTGAATGGGGAAACATCGAATTCTCCAAAACTACTTGCCAAGATTACGATTACATTACATATTTGGAACCCCCAATAAACTTAAATGACAACCGCCTCATAAGTTTCTTTTCTTAACGTCCAAATTAAACAAAGTCGGCATATTTTCAGGTTGCCCGATCTAATGCGCATGCACACTCGAGAGGATCGAAATTACGCCACCATCCTCATTTATGGCTGTGTTACATATTATCATCCTTTGGATAATGATCGTCAGATCACGCTGCTCTTCTAAAGTAATCCAAAACTTGGTCTTGATGGCGAATCTCCTCCAGAAATGACAGAGACTCTTTGTTTACAAGTCTGTTGAGTTTGAATAGTTGCTGCTGTCATGTGACGTTTGTTTGACAGGACGGACTGTACCTTGCGTTAGTTTCATACAGGTTACAAAACCAAAAAACTTTTGTTTTCAAGTGTAGTTGGGTCAATTAAAAGCACAGATTTCAGGCTTCATCTGCATACATTTCTTATGTCTGTAAAACAAGTATTTGCTAAGATTCCAGTGGGTTTGTTGACCACAAAAAAACTGTCATAAGAGCACACGTCTGGTCCAAGCTTCTCACAGTAATAACATCAATCTATAGCGATCGCTGATTGGCTCCTGTACTAGTAGGCGGAGCTTCATTCACCATACTGACCGTTACACTTTTCCCCATACAAAACTATACCAGTGACATGTCTTGTGTATGATAGTCTTTGATTGAACTCACCTATACCACGTCTTTGGACTTGTGGGGGGAAACCGAAGCACATTTAAGAGCAAGGGGTGTTCCCTGGTGGTTTGGCATTATGGGTTGCGTAAAGGGAGAATCGGCTTGATACTTATTGCCACCCTTCATGAAAAGGTTTAAAATACAGGAGAAATACGAGAAATTACCTTTACAGGATGATAGCGGGATAAAATTGTAAAATACAGGAGAATCCTGGGAAAAACGGGATCGTTGACCAAATACCTAAACCAAACTACTACAAATAATCAATGGCAAATTAGTCATAGCGAGAAATGTACCTCAAAATAAATATATGTGCACTGGGATTAGATAGAGCAAACAAATATTGTACAAAACAAACTATTACATTAGTTATTCATTTTAGTTGCTAAAATTTTCAGTTACAGTAGGAAGGTTGCTAGTTCGAGTCGCGGCCAGGCCAGATGGCATTTCTGTGTGGAGTTTGCATGTTCTACTCGTGTTGGCGTGGGTTTCCTCCGGGTGCTCCGGTTTCCCCACACAAGTCCAAAGACATGCGGTACAGGTGAATTGAATAAACTAAATTGGCCATAGTATATAAGTGTGTGTGTGGATGTGAGAGTGTATGGATGTTTCCCAGTACTGGGAAGGGCATCCGTTATGTAAAACATATGCCGGAATAGTTGGTGGTTCATTCCGCTGTGGCGACCCCTGATAAACAAAGAACTAAACTGAAGGAAAATGAATGAATTTTAGTTATATATTTCGTTTTAGCTCACCATTAACAGGAAAGAATGAAAGCACAATTAGCCTAATTTAAACAAAAGTACATTAGAGAGATAATAAACCAAAGCCTCGACATTAAAACGATCATTAATGGTAATGAATTCAGTTAACATTTCCGTTTTCTCGAAACACAATCTGTGAGCTAGAGACTAATTAAGCCATAATAGAGCTGGATGGTGTATTTTCAGGGAATATGAATGTTAGTTTGTAGATAACGCATTTTTTGATGTGCTTACTCAACAGTACTGAACTCTCCTGTGATTCACCGCCTTATGAAGCTTTCTCTTGCTGATTAGCATGGCAACTGGTTCTGCTTCAATTCATCGAACAGACTGTTCATCTGCTGTTCAGCTTTTAATAGGTGTAAACACACACTTGATAGATTGAGCGTACGGCTTCAAAGGTAAATGAATCTACAATGTGTATGTGGAATACGTTTTGCAAACCAATGAGAAACGTACGGTGGCCGGGAAGTGCAAAACAACATTGCAAAGTGTGAAACACGTTTACGAAGCTTGAGACAAATTTACATTTTGGAAAACATTTTTACCTATCATAAGACACAATTACAGAGGAAAAACGATTTTACCAAGGACAAAACAAGTTTACATTTTAGAAAACAAATTACCAAGATGCAAAACCCTTTTACCAGTCCTGAAACACATTTACAAAGACAGATTCTTTACGGAAAGGGAATTTAATTTAAAATTTATATATTTTTATATTAATATTGTAAAAATAAATTATCTAATCCTCGACTGATCATATCACTCATATTCACTGGTTAGCTGTACAATACAGAATTCATTTTAAATGTCTTTTGTTTGTCTTTAGATACTTAAATGGTTCTGCCTCACATTACATCTGAACTATAATTAGTATATATTTATATACCGTCGGATGCTTTCATATCAGATGCTTCTTAGAGTCACAAAAACCAGACATAAGCTTAGAGGTGACTTTGCATCTGTGGTGGCTGCCCCCAAGTTATGGAATGCCCTATCTCCTTACATCAGGCATTGTCACCTGATCTGATATCTGTTGGACAGTATGTATATATATATATATATATATATATATATATATATATATATAGCCTTACATGTGCAGTTGTTTTACTACTTGAGATGTAATCTATGTGTGGTTATCTATCTATCTATCTATCTATCTGTCTGTCTGTCTGTCTGTCTGTCTGTCTGTCTGTCTGTCTGTCTGTCTGTCTGTC
>CAIGQQ010005185.1:2631025-2646615 GCA_903798035.1 Danio albolineatus
GATAGATAGATAGATAGATAGATAGATAGATAGATAGATAGATACACTGCTTTTATTAGTAATTAAGCTATGATACTTTCAAAACCTTATAAGTTTCTGATATTTGCTAATTAAATGTACATTTTAGCTACAAATAAAACAACATCAACAAAGAGGCTTACATTTCAAAGGTGCAAGGAGAGTTATTATGTTCAATGTCATATAATTTTATGCAAAAATGTAAATGAAAGAAATCGGTTTTTGGGTACTAATTCTTTTAGATCACATAGTTAGACATTTTTTGTGTGCTTGCTACGGCAGCACATATACTAAAATAGGATCGATACAGAGAAGCTTAGCATGGCCCCTGCGAAAGAATGACACGCAAATCCGTGAATCACTCCATATAAAAAAAATAAAGAAATAAAATAAAATAAATAAAAATTAGACATTTTAGTAGACCTGATATTAAAACCAACGACTAACTGAGCAGTAAACTGAATTAAAATGGATTATTTACTGGATCTACACTGTAAAATAATCCTGCTTGCCTTAAATTTTTAAGCTGAATCAAATTAACGTCATGAGTCCATTGAACTTATATAATGTTAAACTGAACAAAACAACTCGTGTTAAAACAACTTGTGTACTTATAAAATTAAGTTAGAACATGATAAATTTACTCTATTAATTTACAATGAACAAAAAAAAATATGCTGTCATGACTAATTGTTCATATATTTTTTCAGTGTAGTGACAATGCATCTTAAAGAGATTTTAATAAACCATTAAACGACAATTACCTTATTATTTACTCAAGGTATTTTAAAAAATGTTTGTTGATGGAACTCATTGACTTCCATATAGCCAAAAATAAAAATCCATACAATGAATGTCATTGGGTCCTAGCTTTGGAGGATCATAAGTGCCAGGAAGAAATAAAAAGAAGAATCAAATGATCAATTTAATAATTGAAACATAACCTTGCATATAAATAAATCCAATGCTATCTCACAGCAATTAGTAACTTTTAGATTTATTGGCTAATTTGTGTAAATTTGCTTAGTATAATTTGCTTATCCCCAGTGACGATTGGGTTTAGGGGTGGAGTTGGGTGCCACACCTCCTTTTTAAAATCATCCATTTTCGTAGGACTGAACGACTAAATTAGCCTCTAAACTGACTATTTAAATGCATTTAAAAATTATCTATCTATCTATCTATCTATCTATCTATCTATCTATCTATCTATCTATCTATCTATCTATATATATATATATATATATATATATATATATATATATATATATATATATATATATATATATATATATTATTGCTTGATTAATCAGCATTTTAAAACATGAACTAGATAAATGGGTTATAAAATTGTATTTATTTATACAATTGAATGCATTGTTTTATTGCTTTATTACATGACACACTTTAAATAAACACATTTAAATGTCTAGTTATTTGTCCATTATTCGCTCATTTAAGTTGTGATTTATTTACAGTATATACATTGTTATGCTTCAGTTATTAAATTCATATTTTAATCCTTCATTTTATTTCTAACTGGCACTCCTGGTCCTCCATATACCCAGCAACCAGTATTATTCCAAATATCTTCTTTTGTGCTCATCTGAAGAAGAAGAAAAACAGGTGAAGGTGAGTAAATGTTGACAGAATGTTCATTTTTGTTTGAACTACCCCTTCAATCCAATTCTAAATGACACATTTAATCATACTTACCTACAGTAGTGTTGATAATGATGTGTGTTTGTGTAAGTACCATCCATTCATAACACAAATTATGTACAATGTCATAAAATATTCACAAAATGTCAAATAAATGAAACTTTTAAGAGCTAATCTAATGACTAACTCAGTACAAAACTGAATTAAAAAGCATTAATTTACAGAATTTCCAAAACTTAAAGGGATAGTGCACCCCAAAGTAAAATTACCTCATTATTTACTTTCCCTGGTGTAAAACACATTGGTTTCGTTCTCCTGTTCAACATAAATGAGGATATTTTGAAGAATGCCGGATACTGGGACCTATCGACTACCATAGTAGGGTGAAAAAATACAATGCAAGTCATTGGATTCCAACATTTTTCAAAATATCTTCTTTTTGTGTTCATCTGAAGAAACAAACTCAAATTTAAAAACTTTAAGGGTGAGTAAATGATGACAGAATGATCATATTTGTGTGAACTACCCCTTTAATCTTATTCTAAATTATGCATTTAACCATCCTTACCTACAGTAGTCTTGATTACAGTATGCGTTTGTGTATTTTCTAACCTTACAGAACACAAACCACAATCATATTCATAGTAACCGCAGACACACATGGCCATAAAATAAACAATGAAGCTAGTAAAAATACTGCTGGGTTACATCCCTGAGACAACATGCACTCATAAGCATCAGATGCCACGCATATCATGCATATCAATGCGTCTGCTAATAGCATTAATATGGTAATCCGGCACCCAGCGTGCACGGGCTAAAGTGCTTTCGTGAGATTGTTGGTTGACATGTGAACCTTCGGGGAAGTCTGTCAATTGGTTTGTTTGCACCACTAACATCAGTGTCAGAAGCAACTCTTGCCACCTAGTCAAGTCAATATCATTGCTCCTGACGAATCAATATTGCATTACTGTTCACTCAGCTTTGTTCTAAACCAGGGATCTCAAACTCAAACGCCATATCTGTGACAGACAATTCATAGGAGGGTTGTTTTAACATTCGAGCACAAGAAAAAAAGGGGAAACCTGATGTAATTGATGCACTCAGAAATCCTACAGAGTATTCTCTTCTTTTTGTACATATTCAAGGGGGAGTTTAAGTTGATATGAAAAGGCTACAATTTAATAATGTATATACAAATAATAATATTAATAATATTAATAATAATAATAACAATAATAATAATAATAATAATAATAATAATAATAATAATAATGTCCCAATCAATTGTTTCTTAACAGCTTAACAGACAGCGTAAGAAAGCAGAAAGGAGTTTGGGTAACATTGTTGACTGGCCATTGTTCTTCTCAATATCTGTCACGATCACCAGCGATCAACCAGAGTTTGCTGGTAAACACAATCACATTCACATGAACTACAAATCCGTCATGTTATGGACTACAACACCCAGTCATGCAACACAAGCACACAACCGGTTCCAGATTATGACTGATTACACTCACACAGCTGAAGCTGCTCAAGGACTGATTACTGCACCTCATAAGCAGCACAAACACACACATGTTGCGGAGACTTGTCTACTGTTTATGTGACACTACAACACGGTTTCCTTTGTCTTGCTTTGCCGTGTTTTTGATCCTCGCCTCGTTTGTATATTCCAGCCTGCCTCTGACCCATACCTGTCAACATTGGGTCAAAAAAAAATCCCCATATTAAATATGTCCTTCTGGAACTGTTTCAATGTAAATAAACAATTAAACAGTCCGTAATACTTTTAAATTTTATTATTTACAAAAGAAAATGTAATAGTACACATTAGCAAAGAGTTTAGCTTATTAAAATGAGCTATTATAAAGAAATAGAATCAAGTTATCAAATCTCATTAATATTTTCTTCACTGTATATCTTACACATTCTGAATAAAGAGCAACGAATGAATCTCATTTATTTAGATTTTTTTGTTTGATTACATTAAATAACAGAGATGTCACTTTAACAATGCACACATCTAACATTATTATGAAAGCATTCGATTATACTTTCCTAACGTTTTATGCTCATTTAGGTCAAAATTAGTTGTGTTTGAAAAAAAAACCCATCAAGATTGACATGTTTAGCCATTATTATTATTGATTTTGTGTATATGTCTGTTCAAACACGCACCCAAAACCCAGTATCCACTTTCGCTATGCTTCTAATCGAGTGTACAGAATCCATTTGGGAAACAGCTTCTATTTATCACTATGGAGCGCGTCTGCTGACAGTCATGCACCGCTTTATGACTGTTTTGAGGATTGCATAGGAGGAGCGACAGCACCTGTAATGAAAAGGAAAGGGAATCCCACCGTTTTTATGTATATTCTAAAGTGTTTCATGCCTAAATAAAAGGAAAGCACAGAACTGACTCACATTTAAGAGCAAGGGGCGGCCCCTGGTGGTTCGGCGGTATGGGTTGCGTATGAGAAGGATCGGCTCTTTAATGTTTATTGACACCCGTCGGAGAACGACTGAATACGGGAGAAATACGGGAAAATACCTTTACGGGATGATACCGGGATAGAACTGTAAAATACGGGAGAATCCCAGGAAATCTGGGAGGGTTGACAGGTATGCTCTGAACATCTGCCTGTATTTTTGACTATGATTGCCTGTATACAACTGTTTGCCCCTGTGTTGACAATTGCTTGCCTGACCATCTCTAATAAACCTGCATTTGGATCCGCAAGTCTGCTCTCAGCATCTGCTTCACTACAATATCATTCTTTTTTGTAAAACTACAACAAAGTATGTATATGTTCACATTTACTTTAACATGTCGAGATCTCCAGATTGGAGGAAAGTCCTTACCCCAGGTGGAGGAGTTCAAGTATCTTGGGTTTTTGTTCACAAGTGAGGGAACGTGAGATCGACAGGCGGATCGGTGCAGCAGCAGCAGTAATGCGGTCAATAAACCTAAATGAACCGAAAGGCAAAGCTCTTGATTTACAGGTCGATCTACGTTCCTACTCTCACCTATGGTCATGAGCTTTGGGTCATGACTGAAAGGACAAGATCTCGGATACAAGCAGCCAAAATGAGTTTCCTTCGCAGAGTGGCAGGGCGCACCCTTAGGGATAGAGTGAGGAGCTATGTCACCTGGGAGGAGCTTGAAGTAGAGCCGCTGCTCCTCCACATCGAGAGAAGTCAGCTGAAGTGGCTCGGACTGTTTCAGATGCCTCCTAAATGCCTACCTAGGGAGGTGTTGCAGGCATGTCCCACCGGAAGGAGAAGGACACGCTGGAGGGACTATGTCTCTCGGCTGGAATGGGAACGCCTCAGCATGTTCCCGGAGGAGCTGGAGGAAGTGTATAGGGAGAGGGAAGTCTGGGGTTCTCTCATAAGACTGCTGCCCCCGCGACCTAGCCCTGGAAAAAGCAGATGAAAATGAGATGAGATGAGATGACACTTTAACATGTTTTTTTTATACATGCACATTTTTTTTATACAAATCTTAATATGCATATTAGGAAAATCTACTAATGAGACCATTTGAATTGAATATTAGCAAAATGATCTTATTTACAGCACCAGCATAATGTGTAAGCCATGAAGAGGTGTTTGTACAACAACATACAGGCGGTAAAAAACTGATTATAGTCAAAGCACCCTTGAAAATATACAAAAATATAGAGCTTTAGTAAAAATAGAGCACTTACAGACATATATTTCAACACTTGAATCGACCCCAGAAAAAATTCGTCAGTGTCAACACTTCCCATTCACTTTGTATGGGTGATGTCAGACGTTGGCTAACTGCATTGTGGATCCGTCGTCACTGCTTCAGTGGCGTTGCTCACTGCAGAAGTTGGGACTTTCTCAACTTTTCAAGCGCCAACAGAAGCGTCAGCCAATCAGATCGCTGTATGCAAATGCACCAGCCCAGACTGTAGCCGATTCTTGATTAATTTCATTGGCTGACGCTGTTATGACGATCGCGTCAAGCCCAACTTCAGACACGCCCTATCAAGTGTTGACGCTGAAGCCTCATGTGAATGGGGTGTTATTCTCGACTGTATGATGAGAGAAACCGAAAGTAACCTGAAAAAATAGTACAAGACTTTAAATGTCGGTAAGCACGGCTTCTCATGAATAATTTAGGAGCAGGGTCTTCTCACAGGACAAGAAAACTCCGCTATGAATAATAATGAGAAACCGACAGGCCATCACTGCACTAGCAGATTCGCGATACATCACCGATTTTGATCCCGTCCCAAAAATTATTTCAAACCTGGAAGATGAAATCAGCTGACAAAAGCTCAAAATGATCCAGTTTTCCCCACAGTTAAAGATGACAGGTGATAACGGTGTCTTAACTGATGCTCAACACACACAAATCTATTCAAATCTAAAACAATGAGTACCCAAGGGTTCTTCAAAAGGGAATGGGGGATGAGACTCAAATATTTTTTAACACTTAAATCAACCCCAGAAATTGAAACCATTACCAACCATTACCAGGATTACCAACAACCGAAAGTAACCTGAAAAAATAGTACAGGACTTTAAATGTCCAGTAGGTGGCAGTTCAAAGCCACAAGTGTCTATACGTGACTGCACAACGATGGTGATTCAAAAATATATGTTTTATATGGCCAAATCTCATTATATTTTTGACGTCAGTTGCAGAGGGGGGCCGCAAATGGCCTGTGGGCCGGCATTTTGACACCCCTGTTCTGTACTCTTGTTAGCATTCTGGTGTGGCTTAAAGGGGAATTTTTTTACGAGATACAAAATACATTTTTGATATCCCTAAAGTGTATATATGTGAAGTTTCAGCACAAAATTCCTCACAAATAGTGTTTTATAACTCATTAAAGCTGACCCTGTTAGTCTTTTAACATAATTGAGCCATTTTGGTGACTGTCACTTTAAATTCAAATGAGATTGTGCTCTTTTCAAAAGAGGGCGGAGCTACAAATGCCTACGTGTCAGCATAGTGGCAGATTTATAAACAAGACTAAAGTCCTATGCTAATAAGGGAGAGATCATCACTAGTGGGCGGAGCTTTCCCCCTCTGATGACACGTACAAAGGGAGGATGTCAATCAAAGTGTTTCTGCAGGCTGTTTTTATCAAGTGTGATTAAAATAAAATAAGACTAATACATTTTAACTCTTAAAAGATGGTTATATTTACAGACTTTTGCTACATAACTGCATTTAAACCCCTTCTGAAAGTGTTTTTTGCATAATAGGTCCCCTTTAAGCATTGATTTACTCTTATTTTTGCAGACTATCACAAATATGTGAGTCTCCGGAGGACGCTTAAACACAAAAAGCACGCAGAGAAATGAAAAAAGCCCACTGCTATGAAGAGCATGACTTCATTGTACAATGTGATCGTAAATATGAATTACATGTTTAAGATCTTCTCGGCAGTCTAGAGAGACTCTTGGGACCCTTTAAGACATTAATAATTCAAAAAGAAATGTTTGAACAGCCTGCGACAGTGGTTTGGTTTCAGGAGAAAGGATGAGGATTGGACATCAAGGTCAGGCAGTATAAAACCCGTTCAGCAAACAGCGTAAATTAACTATTAATTGCATTTGTTTTATGTCTGATGACACAGTGACCACCTCACAGGAAGAATGTCGCTGGTTCGAGTCCCGGCTGGGCCAGTTGGCTTTTCTGTGTGGAGTTTGTATGTTCTCCCCGTGTTCACGTTAGTTTCCTCCGGGTGCTCCGGTTTCCCCCACAGTCCAAAGACATGCAGTATACTTTTGGGGTGTTGGATGAACTAAATTGGCCAAAGTGTATGTGTGTGTGTGAATGTGAGGGTGTATGGGTGTTTCCCAGTACTGTTTTTTTAGAAGCTAATTTCAATTCAAACTACTCACACTACAGTAGAATTTTATGTGTACTTTACAAATATTGTCAGAAGTATGACAAAATACAGTTCATACTCTTCAAACCATAGGGGGCGTCCTTGTGTGTTCACCAATGGAAACTGGAGATCATCGGGCTGGTGGTTGTGTCTGGTATTGCATCCAAACTAAAAGTTACTGAACGTTAAATTTTTGAGATACTAGGCCCTATCATACACCCAACGCAATACGACACAAAACGTGTTTGACGCAATTTGTTGCTACATTCAGACCAGTCATTTTCACGTTTTGCGCCACGTTGTTTAAATAGCAAATCCGTTTGCGCCACTTTGTGGACATATGGGTGTGCTGGTCTGAAAAGGAGCTTTAGGGTCATGACCGAAAGAACAAGATCTTGAATACAAGCGGCCGAAATGACTTTCCCTCGCAGGGTGGCAGGGCGCACCCTTGTGGATAGGGTGAGGAGCTCTATCACCCGGGAGGAGCTCTGAGTAGAGCCGCTGCTCCCCCACATCGAGAGAAGTCAGCTGAGGTGGCTCGGGAATCTGTTTCGGATGTCTCTTGGACGCCTACCTAGGAAGGTGTTCCAGGCATGTGCCACTGTGAGAAGGCCTCTGAGAAGACTCAGGACATGCTGGAGTGACTAGGTCTCTCTGATGGCCTGGGAACGCCTCGGGATCCCCCCGGAGGAGCTGGTGGAAGTGTCTGGGGAGAGGGAAGTCTGGGGTTCTCTCCTAAGACTGCTGCCCCCGCGACCCGGCCCCAGAAAAGTGGTAGAAAATATATATATTTTTATTAGTTTTAATAAAAACAAGTTTAGATTTGTCCCCCTTTTGGGTTTTGGATACGTCTGCATCACCATATGGGGCATAAGAACAGGACGTGTGTTTGAATGTAACTCAGTTGTTTGACCACTTTTCGTTATTATTGTTCATTTATTAGTTTGCTGGAAATTAGAACTGAATTTAGAAATAATTTTGAAACAAATGTCTGCGCTTAACAAACTAAATTAAATATGTAGACTAATGGATGTCTTCAGTGGAGGGCGTACAACATTGTTTCCTTTTCCATGAAATAAAGGAGTAAAGTAAAGAGTAAAAGTAACGTGAAGTAAAGAGAAAGTAAAGAGGCTGAATTGTTGTTTATCCTCACGCGGCAGATGGTCTGTTTAACTGTTTTTTCGCTAGTGATCAGTTTTTCTACGTACAATGTCCGCCGTCTAAATTGCAAATCCACCATTCCGCAATGCAACTAACTCTTAAACGGCCATGAAACGACCTTCTTTCAGGTCAAGTTCTGCGGGCAGAGGGTAGAGTGGGCGTGGCCGGCAGTGCAGGGGGAAAATAGTGAACCGAACAATTGCCTCACAAAATGAGACACAAACCGTGAGGAGACCCATGATTTTATAGTTTACAAGGTTAAAATGCAAAGAAATAAACAGTAAGTTATTTAATGCCCTGCTACATTTGTTAATTTCATGTACACATAACCATAGTTTGTTCTATCTTCATAATGATTGTGTTTATATAAACACTATAAATGAGGAGGACTTCTCTCCTCCTGAATCAGAAACAGTGGATAGCAGTGCAGCAGGTCTCTTGCCCTGTCTATTCCAACCATTAACCCTGTTGGTAATCCTGAGGATTTTAAACATGCGAACACAGCAGCACGGATATAGGCGATGTGTCTGAATAACGAACCGTAACAATTTCAACTGATAAAAGACAAAGTCCACCATTCTCCAATTCTTGTACCGCTCTCCTGACAAAAATGCTTGCTGCAGTGCAGCTTTTCTGTATCGGCCCTGACAGAATCGCGGGGGGAAACTGCAGCCACGATTTCACCCATTGGGTCTCTCAGCTTGGCAGGTCTGCTTTGCCTTTGGTAAACATGGGTTCTCATGAATAATTAAGGAGCAGGGTCTTCTTATAGGACAAGAAGTCTCCACTATGAATAATAATGAGAAACCGACGCGTCATCCCTCCACTTGCGGTTTTGCGCTATGTCACCAATTTAGAGCCTGCCCCAAAATTATTTTAAACACAGAATTAGCAGACAAAAGCTCAAAATGTTTCAGTTTTCCCACAGTTAAAGATGACAGGTGCTAACGTTATCTTAACTGGTGCACAACACACACAAATCTGTTAAAATCTCAAATAAAATACCCCCGGGTTTCTTGAACCTTTAAAGGGAATAGGGGATGAGACCCATAACTCATTAAGAGAATTAGCACTACCCTGTTAGACCATGCGCCGGGGGTACAGAGCATGTTTATCCATCCTTAAAATATTAAAAGTGGATTCGGACATACTCTTAATGCTTTTGCGCCATGCAGTTTCGACTTTGAGCCAAGATCATTAAAATAGAGCCCATAAACTTTAAATTTGGATTATATATTTTTTCAGCTTTGATTTTCTATTGATTTTAGGCTAAAACATATTTAGAAAAATACATGCTTCACGTATCATATTAACACAAACATTCATTGTTTTAGTCATCATCATTCATTTTCTTTTCGGCTTAGACCCTTTATTAATCTGGGGTCGCCACAGCAGAATGAACCACCAACTTATCCAGCATTTTTGTTTTAAGCAGCGGATGCCCTTCCAGCTGCAACCCATCACTGGGAAACATCCAGACACACTCATACACTATAGACAATTTAGCTTACCCAGGTCCCCTATACCACATGTCTTTGGACTTGTGTGGGGAAACCGGAGCACCCAGAGGAAACCCACACGAACACAGGGAGAACATGCAAACTCCACACAGAAATGCCACCTGACCTAGCCGGGGCTCGAACCAGCGACCTTTTTGCTGTGAGGCGAATGTGCTACCCACTACGCCACCGTTTAATTAAACTTTTTTCACTTTAGCTACAATCTGACATCTGTCTTCTTTAAAACTAAAAATGAAACGATATGCTTCAGTTTGAAATATCAGATGCATGAAGTAACTCTGATTACTTTTAAAATGGCATGCGGGTTGTTTTATGAGGACACATTTAAGTACCCCTCAAGAGCTGCGGAAAGGGTAAACTGGTCTTCAGAAAAGCATCTCAGCGCAAACAACAACCCAGCAGTCGAAGTCTCAGACCAGTATTGTTAATTTTCCAGCCGGCTTAACAGTGTTAACTGAGGCCGGAGCCAATGCATGTTATACCTCATTCCAAGGGGAAGCCTATCAAAGCGCTGAAGATCCATGCGTGAAACATTTGCCTTTTGAAACTCTGTGCAAACGTAATTGGGAAGAGGTTTGAGGGCAGCCTTGTTCTTATCGGACTGGAATCAGGATTGCATAATCAAACACATGCACACACACACACTTACAGATGAAAGGACACTCTACGGATATTCTTAGTTCATTTTTTTTGTGCACTTTCATGCCTTGCGAACAAATCCATCTTATCTTGATCATCTCGAACACTCACAGCAAAAAAATACAAATTAAAAATAGATGAAGAAACAATTATTACTGACAAACTGACAGTAAATTTCACAAATAAATGTAATGGTAATTGAAATTGAAAAGCAGCTTGTGTATTTTCCCGTGCTTTCTATAGACTTTTTTCTTCGTTGCTGCATGGAGGGCGCCATAGTGACCAACGCCTTCCGGTAGGCTGCTTACAACTTCCATTAAAGAGCCCCTATTATACATTAAAAAGGGTCATATTTTGGTTTTGGGGGGTCTCCAACAGCAGGCTAATATGCATGCATGGTCAAAAAACACTTTCATTGTCTCATAATATGCATTTATTTTTACCTCATTATCCCAGCGACTCCTATACAAATCGTTCAGCGATTCATTTGTTCCAAAACCCCTCCTTAGCGTGATGCTAAACTGTGCTGATTGGACCGATGACCCAGTCTGTTGCGATTGGTCGACATCATTCAGCGCAAGAGAATGCCCACCATGGCTTATCAATATTGAAGTAGTCATGGTGTGTGCGTGAGCATATCTGCCAACACTCGTTTTTATCGGGAGTCACCCATATTTCAGACACCTCACCCCCGAAACTAACCCCCCGGTCTCCCAGCATATTGCTCTATTCTTAACCATAAGTAAAAACAGCGACACACATTCAGTATTAGTGCACACAGCGGCAAAAGCTGAACCATTATGAAACAGGGCTGCTGCACGTGTGTAGGAGAGCTGATGTAGCCATAGCAACGACAAACAGCAGTGAAACGCAGCTCACAAACGCATTTTAATCCGTAAACAAAGCAGCACACGTCGCGTTTACAACGTGCTTTTAGACGCGATATGAGAATACAAGTTAACCAGATACACTACAAGCGGTTACAAGTTACAAAACACAATCATTTACAAGCTAGAGAAAACAAAGAGGCAACTGTTTTAATCGCAATTACTCACTTGTTGGATAGCAGGCCAGATTCACCGTCAGGCCACCGGGAAATGTCCTGGTGCTCCCTTAGGCCAGTCCGCCCCTGCATACATCAATAGTCTTTTCTGATCCTTCGTTTAACATACGGTCGACGAATCCTCCATTGTAAGCGTGTAGATTTCAGAAGCGCTCCTCAGAGGGAACAGCACAAGGCTGGACTATAATGCTGAGGCATTTCTGCAGAAATAAACCTCAACCACTGACTCTTCACAGTCTCATCTCTGGTTCATCTGCACACTTCTAATAACCATCCGAGCACAGTGCTCTTCTCAGTGTTGCCAGATTTAGCTGACTGATTCCAGACCAAACCCTATCAAAAAGGTTTTTACCTTCACAATCAAATTCAAAACCGCCCAATCTGGCAACTTTTGCTTGCCGCCGTTGTTTGTGGGCGGGGTTGGGGGTTTCGAATCTTCCCCGGTCTGCGTGCACACAAATGGGCGGGGCTTTTGTTTTGTGTTCACGTCATGCCGAACGGCTAAAGACTCCTAAGCACGGCGATTTGTTTGAGGAACTATGTTAGTTTTAGTTTTAAACATTGTACTTTCAGATTTAAGCCTTAGCTGGACATTTCACTTCATTTAGAGCTGTGTTACACACTGCATGCAAGCTCATTTTCAAAAACCTATAACAGGGGCTCTTTAAGAATTAACATCAGCCAGAGCAGTGCTTTTCAACTGGGTGTCGATATGGTTTTCAGTAGTTTATGAAGTGTTTTTGGGATGTAAAACTTTAGTTTTGAAAGAAAGACGTGCATTAAAACCGTTATGCTTCTGTCAGATGTGGCGAGAGAAAAACCTTCTCCTAATTCAGTGTCTGCTGTCAGATCAGATGCTGAAGTATAGCGCCGGTGTTCTCGATGTTCTCGAGCTCAGTGTTCTCGAGAAGTTATAGTGGACTCCACGGCTGTTCAACATACACACACCTCACTGCATTATAGAGAGCAAACCATATCACTGGCATGAAACTAGCAGGTATGTAAGCCATGCAATTTCCAAAAATGACCAATAAAAGTATGTGACTGATACTCTGCTGGCTGATTTGCATGTTGAATGTAATCGGGAGCAGTTCTGTTTTATTTAGTTAATTTGTGTTGTGTGGAATTGTGTTTTTCTGTCATTTCAAAATGCTACTTTATTTTCACTTTGTGTCACTTATTCAATCGATGTGTTAATAGGACAGTGCAGGGTTTGTGTGTACCAAACATTTTGGTGAATTATATTTGTTTGGGCTAATTTTAAATATGAAGAGTATTTAATTGCGCTCGATTAATTTTGGCATTGGTTTGCCGCCATAGAAGAGTTTCGTTGCAAAACGAGATATATCCGTTTTGAGCAATGTTGGTTATTTGACATTATTATTTAAGACATCAACAGTCAAGCTCATTCACAATTTCTGTATGTTAAACTATTACCTGAGCTTAGGGAAGGAACTAGGAACTAGGAAATATGACAGTCGTTTTCATGTTGGCTGAGTAGCTGCATGTAATCTAAAGATATGTGAAAAAATAACGTGATTTTCTACAAATGAAGCATGAGCACACATTGTTTTGGTGTCTCTGGACCACCCCTTTCAGAAAAAGCTCTATACTACTAAGCTGTTTAACTTTAGTAGTTATTATATAATGGCGCAAACAGTAGTTTGTGGATATGTCACATAAAATGCGTCAATCCACTGAACCAAATATGACATATTGTTTGGATTGGTAAACAATGAAGTAGGTTTTTCTCTTTGCAAACTCGCTTTAAAGAGCCCCTATTATAGTTTTTTGAAAATGAGCTTGCATGCAGTGTGTAACACAGCTCTAAGTGAAGTAAAATGTCCAGCTGAAGCTTAAATCTGAAAGTGCACAGTGTTTAAAACTATTGATTCATCCATAAAAGAGTCGACTCATAGTTCCTCAAACAAATCGTCGTGTTTACGAGTCTTTAGCTGTTTCGGCATGATGTGAACATAAAACATAAGCCCCGCCCATTTGTGCGCGCACAGCCCCGGGAGATTAGAAACCCCGCCCACAAACAACAGCGGCGAGCAAAGGTTGCCTGATTGGGCGGTTTTGAATTTGATTGTGCAGGTAAAAACCTTTTAGATAGGGTTTGGACTGGAATGAGTCAGCTACATCTGGCAACACAGAGAAGAGCACTGTAGCAAACATGTGCTCAGCTGGATATTATAGGAAGTGTGCAGATGAACCAGAGATGAGACTGTGAAGAGTCAGTGGTTGAGGTTTATTTCTGCAGAAATGCCTCAGCATTATAGTCCAGCCTTGTGCTGTGTTTCCTCTGAGGAGCGCTTCTGAAATCTACACGCTTACAACGGAGGATTCGTCGATCGTTGGTTAAAGGAAGGATCAGAAAAGACTTGATGTATGCAGGGGCGGACTGGCCATAGGGAGCAGTGGGACATTTCCCGGTGGCCTGACGGTGAATCTGGCCTGCTATCCAACAAGTGAGTGCGTGCGAATACAAACGGTTGCCTCATTGTTTTCTCTAGCTTGTAAATGATGCATTTAATTGTGTTTTGTAACTTTTAACTGCTTGTAGTGTATCTGGTAAACTTGTATTCTCATATCGCGTCTAAAAGCATGTTGTAAACATGTCACATGCCGCTTTGTTTATGGATTAAAATGCGTTTGTGAGCTCGTGTTCCTCTGTGGTTTGTCGTTGCTATGGCTACATCAGCTCTCCTACACACATGCGGTGGGCCTGTTTCATAATGGTTTAGCTTTTGTTGCTGTGTGCATTAATACTGTATGTGTGTCGCTGTTTTTACTTATAGTTAAGAATAGAGCAATGTGCTGGGAGACCGGGGGGTTAGTTTCGGGGGTGAGGTGTCTGAAATACAGGCGACTCCCAGAAAAAAACGAGTGTTGGCAGATATGCTCACGCACACACTATGACTGCTATGTTTGTTTTGTTTTGTTTGTTTGTTTACATGTTTGTGTTTAAGTTAATTTAAATTGATAAAAATCACAAAACTTCTACTAAAATATAAACATTCAACAGTTATTTCTATCTTGTGTTTCTATGAAAATATATCAAACCATGTTTAAACAAAGTTATAAAAGATTTCTGTTTGTTATTTTATTGTTTTGTTTTTGAAGTTGTTTAAATAATCGTGTCTTCAATTTAAAAATTCAAACTGATGAAATGACCGAAAAAACATTTCTGTCCTTTTGCATTCTATAAAACCTGTGCTGAACCAACATCACCTCAACATCTAATCTGACCTCATATTCACTATGGTTTTACACTCTAATTCTTTCATTATCAACACATTAGCATGTCTCTGTCGGGAAGGACATTATTACGTAATGTATACATATCTCCCCTAAGAGATAATACGCCACAGGCTGAGCAGCGTATGCACAAACACACACACCGGCGGCACAACTAATCAAGCATAACCTTGAATGACCTTGAACCTCTTTATCCTGTCTCCTGCATTCAGCATCGTCTGTCACTAACAGCTTATACTTCACTCGCCATATTAGATCTGCTCCAAATCACTGTCTTCCTAACTCAGATGATGCCTCATTAGTGACTGATTTGAAGCAAAAACTTGACAGCACTGAACATTTCTTCCCATCAAGCTCTTACAAATTAAAAGTTGGTGATATATA
>CAIGQQ010005185.1:2661884-2681602 GCA_903798035.1 Danio albolineatus
TTTTAAAGCGATTAGTTGACTTTACTTTATAAAGTGAGTAAACCTGTTGCTTTTAAAGCAATTAGTTAACTTTACTTTATAAAGTGAGTAAAACTGTTGCTTTTAAAGTGATTAGTTGACTTTACTTTATAAAGTGAGTAAACCTGTTGCTTTTAAAGCAATTAGTTAACTTTACTTTATAAAGTGAGTAAACCTGTTGATTTTAAAGCGATTAGTTGACTTTACTTAAAAAATTTAATTAAACACATAGCTTTTAAATCGATTGTTTCACTTAACTTAAAAAAGCTTAGTGAAAATACTTAGAAAAATTATGTTAAGTCAACTTAAAGTTTCAAGTAACCGCTAGTTTATTTGACTTTAAGCTAGGTCAAGTTGTCGCTTTTGAGATAACAGGTTAACTCAAGTAACTAATCAGTTATTTTACAGTGTGTACCATTTCGTCAGAATAACACCAGTTACAGCAGTGGGATCAGTAAACTTGAGTGGTGCATTCAGTCTCATTCTCTTCCATCGACTTTTAGCCATTTATTACTCACAGTCCTTCTGTTTAGTCCCTGATTTATCAGGGGCCGCCACAGCGGAATGAACCGCCAACATATCCAGCATATGTTTTACACAGCCGATGCCCTTCCAGCTGCAACCCAGTACTGAGAAGCACCAATACATTTTCACATGCACACTCATACACAGCCAATTTAGTATTTTCAATTCACCTATAGCGCATGTGTTTAGACTGTGGGGGAAACCGGAGCTCTGGGATATGTATCATAAACACACTTGCTTATTGTAGTTTATCCATTTCCTCAATAGGCAAATGAATAGGACGTCCTAAAACAAATTTCTGAAAAGAGCCTACTTCCACATTGCAGAATAAGTCTCTCTCTGTCTCTCTCTCTCTCTCTCTACTGGGTGCAAAAAAAGGTCAGTCTGTTCAGACACTGCTACCCGTAAACTAAGTATTGATGGCCTGTCACTGAGATGCTGCATTTCTAAAGCGTGCACAGTGAAACGTTTCATCCAGGAGGATCCGACAGACTCATATGATTGCTGTTCAAGAGCATTCGTCACTAAGAGGATATGAAGACGAGGCATTTGCTGTTTATTAATGAGACGAGGCTGCTGATGTCATTGCAGAAAATGGCGCATTTATAATTCAGGCTTTCTCATATATGATGTTTATTCTGCAAATTGCGGTGGATTCCTGTGTGGCAACACAGAATTAAATAAGCGGTGGGGGAAATAAATTTCGAACACGTCATGTGTCATGTTGTTTTCCTGTGAATAATATTTCTAAAGGAGCTGTTGACATGGAATTAAACCCCAAACAATACAAACGTAAAAATAACACAAAACAAAAACATCTGAAAAATGAATTAAAAGAGCTTAAAGACACCTCTCATATGGAGATTGAAGACACATGCATTGATCAGGTGTGAGTTTCCCCAAAGACTTCAACAGAGTGTAAAAATCATGATGGTTCTGTGAGTATCATCGATCAAATCTGACCTTTATTTTGTATTCTCTATTGGGTTCAAGTCAGGGGATTGGCCGGGCCATTCTACAGCTTGATTTTCTTTCTCTGAATGCATTTTAGAGTTTCCTTGGCTGTGTTTTGAATGATTGTCTTGCTGAAATGTCCACCCTGGATTCATCTTCATGATCCTGATAAAGTAGATGTTGGACTTAAGCAGCTAATATTTATTTACTATGATGGATAACTGAGATTTCAGCTGCAGTCTGGGCTTTCACTGCCTTCGTACTTCTTCCTTTCTTCATGTGTTCAATCCTTTTTTTCCTGATTTTTTTATTACACATAACTTTACTTTTAAACTAACTAGATTTGTTTTCTTTGCATATATTGATTTGTTTGGTTGTTACCAACATCTGGTGAAACTTTCAAGTCATCAGACCCCTTAGAAACATGTTTTCTGAGAAAAATGGTGACGTCTTCAAAATATTTTACATTTTCGTTTCTTATTATTTGTAAAGATACTTTCTGATGCATTTTCATGTGTGTATCCATAATGCTGAATTCATTGTTAAATGTTAATGGAGGAACATACTAATAATAATAATCACTACTCTTGACTTCTTTACAGTGTTGCCAACTACTTTCAATGAAAAGGCACTTAACTCTGCTACACTGTAAAAAATAAAAAGTTAACTTAAAATTTTAAAGCAACCGGCTGCAAAGAAATATTGAGTTTATTGAACTTCAGTGGTTGAAGTTGAGACAAATTATTTTTTTTAAGTTGACCGAAAAGGCTGGTTCAAGTCAATTATACTTTTTTTTATAATTATTTTTTCGGGGTTTTCACCTTTAATGGACAGGACAGTATAGAGTATTGACAGTAAAGCATGGGGAGCAGAGAGAGGGGAAGGATCGGCATAGGACCACGTGGCGGGAATCGAACTCGGGTCGCCGTGAACACCGAAGTGCATGTGTCGACGCACTGACCACTACACCAATTAAAATTTTAAGTTAACTCAACTTTTTATTTTTTGAAGATATGAAGAAATCAAAATTTAAAGTCTCCTCAACTTAATTTTTTACTTTCATTGAACAAACAGTTCCAAACATGCAGTTGAATCATTTTTATGAGTAAATTCAACTCTGAGCTCAAAAATATGTCCGCCTAACTTACAATTTTAAACTGAGTTAACAATTTGTTAGTTGGATTTTTTACAGTGTAGAAAAGTTGCTAAATGTTGCTAGATTAAGTCATACGTCAATTTGCATTTTACAGACATCATCACCTCCAGCAGTTTCTGTTTGCTTAACAGTCTGTGGTTAACGAAGGGGTATTTATATTTGCGCTATGCTTTACATATGCATGTCAGTTGAATTAAATTTATTGTTGTTTGAATACAGTGTATCAGATGTGTAGTGAATTTGCAGTAATCTCTCAGACATAATAATGTAATAATAATAACATAATAATAAATCTCTGTGATTGTGAACAAGAAAAGAATAAACGGTCAAATCAATTAGTTAAATTTAAGAGAAAAGATAAGCAGATCGGCTTGACTGTACAAGGGAAATACCTCACACTGTAGTAGTGTTAAATCATTCAGTGTAATTGTTTTAGAGTTCAACATAACTGTTTCATGTTCAATCAACCTAAATTTGCAAAAACAATTAAGTTAACTTATTTGATTTGTTTTGGGATAACATGATGGAATAATGTTAGTTAGACTTTGCCACAATCTTACAGTTGTTTACTACAAAAAAAGCCCAGTAAAAGACCACACGTTCTTTAGTCTACTGCTGTAATATGCGCAGCATTATGGTTCATTTTAAAATGTTTACAGTAACTTACTAAATATTATGAATTTGCTGTATTCTACTGTAATCAACGTAATCAAGTACTGCCACTGTAATTGAAGACAAAAACGAGATGGTTAATGAATAAATTGCTCATTTGTTTGGAATTTATTACATTTAATAGTAAATATTAATGAAGATGTAGTAAATTACAGTAAAAGTACTGTTAAAAAATAATTCATTCATTATTATCAGGGGTCGCCACAGCGGCATGAACCCTTCCAGCCACAACCCAGTACTGGGAAATGTAAAAAACGATCATACAGTAAAATTAAAATGTGGTAAAGGGAATTTTATCATAAAAAGAAGTTGCAGTAAGGCTTTTTTACTGTAAAATGAAATTGCAGTAGGGTCTTGCTACTGTAAAACACAATTACAGTAACATAACCTTACCGCAAATTCTTTTCATGGTGAAATGCCCTTTACCACATTATAATTATACAGTAGCCCTGTTACTGTAGCCCCAAGTGCCCCTGCCCGTGCCCATAAGGCCCATTGATTAATCCGGCCCTGGGTAAGCTACTGTAAATGGGCAGTTGTGGTAACTTGCTGGCAACAGTGCTGCTAATAATGCTTTAAATAATCTAGCTCTTGTTAGGACCAACACTCTGTCTCACTGCAATCCAACCCGCTCTTTAAGATCTCAAAACTCAAGGGTTCTAGAATAGCAAAGTCTATTAAAGGAGGTCGAACTTTCTCATTTATGGCTCCTAAACTCTGGAATAGCCTGTAATATACCTGTAGATGTAACAATTTATGAACCTCTGCGTTGTGTTTTTCATCATCGTCACCAACTCAAAGCAATGAAACCCTCCAAAGGTGGTTCTCAGTGTCTCTTTATTCTAAAAGACAAAACAAATCACATACATGACACCCATGGCAATATACAGCAAATAAAACGTAGCAGCATCAGCCATTACCTACTGAACTCTTTTTAACATACAAAAGATGTAAAATGACCAACACTGTCACTTTAAGTACGGTCTTGCGTCATTTCATAATACAATGCCATGTTAGCAGCATGCAATTTTTAATATAAGAAACAAAGCTCGATAGTATTAAATTTCTTAGTACATATTCGCTGTTTAAATCTATCAGAAGCATTATACATTTTTTGACAACTTAATCACTTTAATATCTAAATATAATCATGTTATACACTTTAATCGCATTGTTTTCACTCCTGTGTTTAGGGCACGCTTATCGTAGCAGCATCAGCCATTATCAACTGAACTACGGTAGCTGCACAAGAACAAAATAAAGAAAAACGCCTGCATGTTTAAACCACTAGGGGACATCAAACCATCAATCGTGTTTACTATCTTAATTTCATGTCATTCATCACAATAAATCAGTCATTCTCTATTACCACTGTTACATACATACACTTGTCAATTTGTATATATATGTTTTTAAATTCATATTTTTGTTTTACAAACATTCATTATCTGTTTGTTTTTGTCCTGTTTCTGTCATTCTGTTGCACAGTAGAAGCTCTGTCACAAAACAAATTCCTGGTATGTGTAAACATACCTTACAATACAGCTCTTTCTGATTCTGATTCTGACTAGTAACGGCACTTTTCCTTGAGTATGATTTTTCAGTACTCTTTACACTACTGTACTGTTGCCGCCTTGACATGCATTAAATAAAACAATCTAAATCAAATAAACACATGGTCCTTCCAGCATTTGCTGCTTTTAATCCCTGAAAAACAACACTGCATGAACTCAAATGACTCAAACATGCAAGAAGTAATAACCCAAGAACACATGCCTGTCAGAAACACACAGTAAACAAGCCGGACGCAAGCCTTGTTTCGTGAAAGGACGCCCGAGCCAAGGTTGTTTCAGTATGAAGTGCTGTGAAATGCTGTGTTTTCGGCCTGAAGTGAGTCAGACGTGGACGCATTTAAAGCACAGCTCTGTCTCAATTGCTTTTCACGCCTCATTAGATGTGCTGTTTAACCGTGATGGACGCTGCCGGCTTTCACTCAACATACAGCTGTGTGTGTGTTTGCGTGTGTGTGTGTTTGTGTGTGTCTCCTGTGGGAACACAAAACAAGAGTCAGCAGAACACCTGAAGAAATGAACAAGACTGTAGCAAGAAATCCAATACTGCACTACAACACGGTATATGACACACTCACTGTATGCACACACACACACACACACATTTCTGAGCTACAGCATCAATTCACAAAGACGTTCATCTAACAAGGAGAGCAAAAAAGTTAGTTTCTCAAAAAAAGAGATAATAAGAGAACAAATAATGAAAACATATTCATGTATATAGTTTACTTTTGTATATACAGGAGGGAAAAAAATATTTGAACCCCAGTTGATTTTGTAAGTTTGCCCACTAACAAAGAAATGATCAGTCTTTAATTTCAATGGTAGGTTTATTTGAACAGTAAGAGACACAACAATAACACAAAAATCCAGAAAAATGTGTTTCAAAAACAGTTAGAAATGTAGCAGTAGGATATTAGGAGAACGATCATGTTGCCAAAAAATGGACAAATTAATAGTTCATCCTCTCATAGTCTCACCGATTCGCCGTCAGCAGCTATGCAGTACCCAGGTGAGGAAGCTCCAAACATTTTGGGTCATATAATGGTTATAGCTCAACCTGTTTTGTTTTTTTCTTCCTTGCCACTATAATGGTTCATATTAGCTCTCAATCACTCAAGGCTTTCCGCTATCAGATGACTGGGGGCTTTTGTGGCAGCAAACAGCTGAAGTTTGTGGAAGACGCAATGAAAAGTACACGTTTGCAATCCTACCTAAGGTTACAATTACTGACGCCGATGAGAGCGATCGTGATGAATGTTGATCTGCCAGCCGAGATCAACCAAGTGTTTTCGCAGAGTGTCACGAAGAGCTAAGGCAGTTCTGAAGGCAAAAGGGGGTCTTTATTATTTATTATGTGTACCTAATAAAGTGGCCGTGAGTGAATACTCTTTTAAAACTGTAAAAACTGTTTTTATTCCAGCCCATAAAAAAGAAGAAGAAACACTGTGGAAAAAAATCCTTGCTCTGTTAAACATCACTTGGGAGATATCTGAGTAAGAATTTATTTATTTTGATTATCAATTTCCTTCGGCTTAGTCTCTATTTCAGAGGTCGCCACAGCAGAATGAACCGCAAACAATTCCAGCATATGTTTTACACAGCGGATGCCCTTCCAGCTGCAACCCAGTACTGGGAAACATCCATACACACTCATTCACACACACACTCATACTCATTTGACCAATTTAGTTTATTCTATTGACCTATTCCTGCATGTGTTTGGACTGTGGGGGAAACCAGAGCACCCGGATAAAAACCCACGCCAACATGGGGAGAACATGCAAACTCCACACAGAAATGCCAACTGATCCAGTTGGGATTCAAACCAGCAACCTTCTTGCTGTGAGGGGAAATTTCTAACCACTGAGGCACCGTGCCGCCCCATTCTTCCCTATTTTTATATCCCTTTATTATCTCTGTATTAAAAAAAACATGTTTGTTTTTGACCACTTTTAAAAATCATAAACAACATATGCATTATAAGAAAATATACATTTGCCAGAGCTTTGTTCTGTTTCACTGCTGTTCCAAACACGTCTCTTATATTCTGAATGCATTTGCTTTTAAAATGTTTTCTCTATCACTCAAAAATCATTGAAACCTGTGTGTGCATGGCTCTCCTGGCGTTTAAAAGAAAAATCAAACAGAGCATCATGAAACAGTTCTAATGAAACCTGCACTTTGGTCTCTCCAGTAGACTGAACGAGGATTGCAAACAAGCTAGAACTAAATACAATAGAGATTTTTTCAAGAAAGATTAAACTTTCTGTGGAGCAACACCCACTGAGGAGCCAGAACTCGAGAAACACAAAACCCACAGAAGAGGTGGGAGATCAAGCAAGGAAAAAGGAGATTACCATATTCATGGAGATTTGAGAGGAAGAACAACTTCAAGGTTACACAGCCACCGCTGAGTCTTAAAAAACAGATAACAAAACCACAGAAAACAACCCGCTACTCTAATGCTTCATTCACATTAGCAGCAACTTTGTAGCTGTCTGTCGCTCTGGGTGGCAACCTGCTGCAAACGCAGGTCTGTGTATGTCTACAGCACGGAGAATGCAACCGGCCTCTGAGCGAGCTGAGAGAGCATCACGTAAGCTCTACTGGTGCTCCTATAGATGAATTACCAGCCTACGTCACACATGACAGTCCCAGTTGTAAAAAAAAAGATGGGTCGCAATAGCAAACCTGTCGTGTTGTGCGGTAAGATGCTAAATTCCAAAGTCCAAAAACAGAAAACTCAAACTTTTACCATACCACACTGCTTTTAATGCCAACCGCAGACGTCTTTGGCTAAAAGGGAGCTGAATGGAGTGAAGACCTAATTAAAAATGTTTGACACTGCAGTTCTCATTTCATATCAGGCAAGTTCACGCTATCATACACATCACTCGTTTTTGATTGCAGCAATGATTTCAGCAGAAAAAGTTAAATATGGTGAATTAAACTGCAGACACTGAATGCTGAGAATAAAATGTAAGTTCACATGACCTGCCATACAGGTGCAGTTCGCCGTCAGAATGCAGTTGTTTTGCCTGTTGATGATTACCCAGGCCTTGTTCAGCTCCGTCTTCTTTCCTTGTCTTTGGCTAGGCAGAACCTCGGTTTTTAGCACTACACAGTTTTGAATCTGGTAATCCTGGACCATTATTTCTTGCACATGACCACACAGAGGAAAATTGTAGGCATCCAAACACTTGTAGGCCTTTAACTTCTCTCTTGTAAAATCACTTGGAGTTTCAATGAGATGTCTTTCAGTCTGGATGCTTGGCCATTTCGTCTTATCCATCCATTGGGAGGGTGCTGCTATCGCAAATGGACCTGTCAGGCGAACTCTGCTCACTTTAATGTTAATGTTAATGTTTAATGTTAATTTTTATAATACGCTGAAAGCATTATGTAAGTAATATGTATAATATGTAATCAATATAACTTCTCTAAGACAACAACAAACTCCCTCGCGGTAAATGCCATTTTTTTCTGCCACCTCCTTTCGCCCGCATCCTGAATGTTTACAAACATGGTAATTCATCTATTGGCTGTCGCTCAAGAAAGTCACTCTTCATTTGCATAAAGTTGAAGGATTCTCAACTTTGTTGTGGTGGGCAAAGGACGCTGTTGCTCGCGTAGACGGAGGTCACCGGAAGTCACTCACTCTCCTTTGAGATGTCGCTTGAAGTGTGAATAAGGCTTAAACCTTACTGACTGTTTCATACCCGTCAACCCTCCCATATTTCCCGGGATTCTTTCATATTTTACAGTTTTATCATCCCGTAAAGGTATTTTCCCGTATTTCTCCCGTATTTTTAGTCGTTCTCCGACAAGTGTCAATAAACATTAAAGAGCCGATCCTCCCTATACGCAACCCATACCGCCAAACCACCAGCAACCGCCCATTGCTCCTAAATGTAAGTCAGATCTGTGCTTTCGGTTTATTTAGGCATGAAACACGTCGAAATCAACACAAAAACGGCGGGATTCCCTTTCCTTTTCATTACAGGTGCCGTCGCTACTCCTATGCGTTCCTCAAAACAGTCATAAAGCGGTGCGTGACTGTCAGACGCGCTCCATAGTGATAAATAGATACTGTTTCCCAAACGGATTCTGTACATGTGATTTGAAGTGTAGCGAAAGTTGATACTGGGTTTTGGGTGCGTGTTTGAACAGAAATATGCACATAATCAATAATAATAACATATAAAGATGTCGATCTTGATGTTGTTGTTTTTTTTTTCGTCCTAAATGAGCATAAAACTTATGAAAGCAAGCGAATGCAGTCTTTATACCGTTAGATGTGTGCATTTTTAAAGTGACACCTCTGTTATTTAATGTAATCAAACAAAAAATCTAAATGATGAGATTAATTTGCTGCTCTTTAATCAGAATGTGTAAGTTATACAGTGAAGAAAAGATTAATGTGATTTGATAATTTGATTCTATTTCTTTTTAATAGCTAGTTTTAATAAGCTAAACCATTTGCTAATGTATACTATTACATTTTCTTTTGTAAATTATAATATTAAACAATATTATTGACTGTTTAATTGTATATTTACATTGAAACAGCTCTAGAAGAACATATTTAATATGGGGTTTATTTATTTTATTTTATAATATTTTATTTTATTTATTTATTTTATTTATTCATTTATTTTTTGGGGGGGGGGTCTTATTTTCACATCCCAACGTTGACAGGTATGCTGTTTGTGTGCTTTGATTGATATAGGAGAAGTGGGTGGAAGATGGAGAAATCATCCAATCAAAGGGAAGCATTCTCTTGGGCAAAAAAAAAAAACAAAAAAAAAAACTACGTATATAGGCTTTTAAATTTGGTATGAAACAGAAGTTAGGACTGTCCTTTTTTCCCATGTCGTGATATAAATCATATTTTTGAAATGAGATGCATGATTTCATCCTTTGCAAACCAATTGAATAATGGAGGATAGGTACTGCAAACAAAACGGAGGAAGATTTGAATGGTAGTTTGCACTCAGTTGTGGAGGATTACGGTCCACCAGAATCACCATTGGATGTTTTCAGATCCTTGATTATGACAAGAACGACAAGCTACATTTTAAAAGTGTGACGACTATCACTGTTTCTTAGGTGCAGGAGAAGAGAGTTCCATAGCCGAGGAGCCATAGAGCTGAAAGATCTGTCTCTCATTGTGCTTAATTAAGTGCGAGGTGGCATTAGGGAGAAAGAGTTGGCTGATCTAAGAGTGCGAGAAGGGGTAAAGATATGGAGAAGTTCGGTGAGATAGTGAAGAGCAAGATTATGAAGTGCCTTGAAAGTTAGAAATAGTATTTTAATATCAATACGAAACTACCGGAAGCCGGTGAAGCTGGTAGAGAAGTGGTGTGACAAGAGATGAAGTCCTAGAGATGACATGAGCTGCATGGTTCTGAACTAGTTGAAGTTTATGGAGAAGTTTAGAAGGAAGCCCAGAGAGAAGTGCATTACAGTAGTCAGGACGTGAAGTATATGGTGTCATGACTTTGAAATCAAAAAATGTCATTATAGTGTAAGTCAATGGGGCAAAAATAGCCACTAACACAACAAAAGGGTAGTCAATTTGAACAGTACACAAGTGTTAAGTGAAGGATCATATTACATCAAAAACTGGTGAAATGTTCATAATCTGACCTTGAATAATTGAGATATTGAAATATAACTCATATAAAACAGGTATTAAAATTTGTCTTAATATTTCACATTTGTACAGTTTATGCTGTGTTTTTTAAAGAGCCCCTATTATGGGTTTTTGAAAATGAGCTTGCATGCAGTGTGTAACACAGTTCTAAGTGAAGTGTCCAGCTAAGGCTTAAATCTGAAAGTGCACAGTGTTTAAAACTATTGATTCATCTATAAAAGAGTCGACTCATAGTTTCTCAAACGAATCGCTGTGCTTACGAGTCTTTAGCCATTTCGGCATGACGTGAACACAAAACATAAGCCCCGCCCATTTGTGCACATGCAGCCCCGGGAGATTCTGAACCCCCAACCCCGCCCACAAACAACAGCGGCGAGCAAAGGATGCCAGATTGGGCGGTTTTGAATTTTTTGTGCAGGTAAAAACCTTTTGGATAGGGTTTGGACTGGAATCAGTCAGCAACATCTGGCAACACAGAGAAGAGCACTGTGATCAGCTGGATATTGGAAGTGTGCAGATGAACCAGAGATGAGACTGTGAAGAGTCAGTGGTTGAGGTTTAGTTCTGCAGAAATGCCTCAGCATTATAGCCCAGCCTTGTGCTGTGTTCCCTCTGAGGAGCGCTTCTGAAATCTACACGCTTACAACGGAGGATTCGTCGACGGTTTGTTAAAGGAAGGATCAGAAAAGACTATTGATGTATGCAGGGGTGGACTAGCCATAGGGAGCGCCGGGTCATTTCCCGGTGGCCTGACGGTGAATCTGGCCTGCTATCCAACAAGTGAGTGCGTGCGATTAAAACGGTTGCCTCATTGTTTCCTCTAGCTTGTAAATTATGTATTTAATTGTGTTTTGTAACTTGTAACCACTTGTAGTGTCTCTGGTTAACTTGTATTCTCATATCGCTTCTAAAAGCACGTTGTAAATGTGACGCGTGTCGCTTTGTTTACGGATTAAAATGCGTTTGTGAGCTCGTGTTCCTCTGTGGTTTGTAGTTGCTATGGCTACATCAGCTCTCCTACACACGTGCGGCGGTCCTGTTTCATAATGGTTCAGCTTTTGCAGCTGTGTGCATTAATACCACATGTGTGTCGCTGTTTTTACTTATGGTTAAGAATACAGCAATATGCTGGGAGATCGGGGGGTTAGTTTCAGGGGTGAGGTGTCTGAAATACGGGCAACTCCCAATAAAAACGAGTGTTGGCAGATATGCTCACACACACACTATGACTAATTCAGTATTGACAAGCTGTGGTGGGCATTCTCTCGCACTGAATGATGTCGACCACTCGCAACAGACTGGGTCATCGGTCCAATCAGCACAGTTTAGCATCGCGCTAAGGAGGGGTTTTGGAACAAATGAATCGCTGAATGATTCATATAGGAGTCGCTGGGATAATTAAGTAAAAATAAATGTGAATTATAAGACAATGAAAGTGTTTTGTGACCATGCATGCATATTAGCCTGCTATTGAAGACCCCCAAAACCAAAATATGACCCTTTTTAATGAATAATAGGGGCTCTTTAAACAAATGAATGCAGCCTTGGTGAGTATAGCAGATGTTAAGAGTTCTGAATGAATAGCTTGTGTATATATTTTGGTAAACTTCATCAAAGCTATTATAAGATAGCGCTGCAAGTTCTTAAAGGTCACTGCAAATATAGCAGCGTGATTCAGTCGTGAGTCAAGCCTTGCTGAGATGAATAGTCTATGAATGTTATCAGAATAAGTGCAGGAGAAACACTGTGTTCCTGCTTAAACCTTCACATGCTGGTCTGTTCAGGTCAGCAACGCCTGAAGCCAAACTTATTTACATTCACTCCGCAAGAGAAAACAAAGAGAGAAGCGTACAGTGTACAGGATATCTGACTAGATAATTCACAGATGCTCTGAAAGTTAAAGCTAATTCAAGTGCGTACTCTATTTTTACATTAAAATGAATAAATATTCTCTAAAGTGAAGTAAACGCTCAAGTTTAAGATTACTTTATTTACACTCACTGACCACTTTATTAGGTATACCTTACTGGTACTGGGTTGGACCCACTTTTGTCTTCAGAACTGCCTTAATCCTTTGTGGCATAGATTCAATACTGGAAATATTCCTCATAGATTTTGGTCCATATTGACATGATAGCATCATGCAGTTGCTGCAGATTTTGGTGATCCATAATGCAAATCTCCCGTTCCACCACATTCCAAGGGTGCTCTATTGGATTGGGATCGGGTGATTGTGGAGGCCATTTGAAAGAAACCAAAAAGAAACCAATCTGAGATGATTCACGCTTTATTACATGGCATGTTATCCTGCTAGAAGTAGCCATCAAATGATGGTGACACTGTGGTCATAAAGGAATGGACATGGTCAGCAACAATACTTAGGTAAACTGTGGCTGCTCAGTTGGTACTAAAAGGCCCAAAGTGTGCCAAGAAAATATCCCCCACACCATTACACCACCACCACCAGCCTGAACCATCGATACAAGGCAGGATGGATCCATACTTTCATGTTGTTGACGGCAAGTTCTGACCCTACCATCCGAATGTCGCAGCTGAAATCGAGACTCATCAGACCAGGCAACGTTTTTCAAATCTTTTATTGTCTAATTTTTTTTGAGCCTGTGCGAATTGTAGCTTTCATGCACGGTTGTGCGTGAAAATCCCAGTAGATCAGAAGTTTCTGAAATACTCAGACCAGCCTGTCTGGCACCAACAACCATGCCATGTTCAAAGTCACTTAAATCACCTTCCTTCCCCATTCTGAAGCTTGGTTTGAACTGCAGCAGATCGTCTTGACCATGTCTACATGCCTAACTGCATTGAGTTGCTGCCATGTGATTGGCTGATTAGAAATGTGCATAAATGAGCAGTTGGACAGCTGTTTAAACTTTAAGCAATAAAGTTTCCGGTGAGTGTATTTAGCAGTATATTTATAAACAGGGAATCACAAAATTATATATATAACACCCATACACTCTCATTCACACACAACAAATAAACATAACAAATAAAAACCAACCTAAATCAAAACCACCTATTCGGTTCTCCCGCTCAACTTCGTCGTGCGCAGAGTGAGCTCTGATTGGTTAACATCTTTCTCCCGCTCAGCTTAGCTGTAATTGCCCGATGTGCAGTGTCAGCTCTGATTGGTTAACATATTAAAATCATGCGCACAAGAACGTGAACAAAACCGAAATTAATTAATAGATAAAATTGCAGCCTTTGCGATTTAGAAATTGCATGTGCTTAAATCGCGATTTTTTTCTGATTGCAATTAATTGCACAGCCCTAGTTTAACTATTCAACTCTAGAGTTTAACAAAGTGATTTCTGATTTGTAAAATAACAGAAAACGCAATATTGCATTTCAAAAGCATAAATGAATGGGGAAAATAAAAACATTCATCAAAAAATACGTAAATCTGCTCATTTACGGATATTTTTTTCAGTGTAAAAGTTCAACACCCAGAGCAAAAAAGTCTCAAAGTCAGCTACAAAGTCTCTTATAGTGCGAAGGAGCTTGAGCTCTCATAATAGTTTTTTTTCTTCACACAAGCACATATTAATTAATAATAATAATTCCTTACATTTATATAGCGCTTTTCTAGACACTCACAGCGCTTTACACAACCAGTGTGCAGCATCCACCTGGATGACGCTACAGCAGCCATATTGCACTAGACCACACACCACACACCAGCTGATTGGTGGAGAGGAGACAGAGTGATTAAGCCGATTATGATTTGGGGATGGTTAGGAGGCCATAACAGACAGAGGCCAATGGGCAGATCTGGCCAGGATGCCGGGGTTAAAACCATACTCTTTTTCGAAGAACATCCTAGTAACCAGAGAGTCAGGACCACAGCTTAACCTCTCATTCGAAAGACGGCGCTCACTGACCGATACATTCCCCTTCACTATACTGAGGCGTTAGGACCCACACAGACTGCAGGTTAAGTGTCCGCTTTTAGCCTCACTAACACCACTTCCGGCAGCAACCTAGCTTTCCCATGTGGTCTCCCATCCAGGTACTGACCAGGCGCAGCCCTGCTCATGAATAATTCTCAAAACTAATAATCAAAATGTTTAACTTACCCATGAACAGCATACAATTTACGTCTGCCTCCCGCAAAATAGAAATTCTCTTTAGGCTACCCTACTCTATATTGCCTCCATGAGGTGCGATTTTAAAGCCATATCCCAAAGAGCGGCACGTGTGTGCCAATCACGTCACCTCCAACCTGTAACTGAGAACACACGCACTCACCACTGATGGGCTGACACACCACACACGCACAACAAATAGACTCGCGCTCACAGCCCATAGACTAGGACGTCACAACCATGTGAGAGTTGCAGAGAGCCAGCTGCCGGAGGACTCAAGGCATGCACTTCATCAGTTCATTACCAGGAAATTCACCAGCATGGACCACACCACACTTTGAGCTAGACTTTACTGTAGGGATGAAAGGGATGACAAGGATGGTAAAAGAACAGTGGGATGAAGGGGAAGGGGATTAAGAGGACGAATGGTGAATAGGCGGGTAGGTTGATCAGAATCAGAATCAGAAAGAGCTTTATTGCCAGGTATGTTCACACATATGAGGAATTTGTTTTGGTGACAGAGCTTCTACAGTGCAATAGAATTACAGAGACAGGACATAAAACAGATAATAAATATTCAAAAAATAGAAGTAAGTGTTAAATGCAAATATACAGATGGACAAGTGTATGTATAGGTGTATTACTATATACAACGTTATATGTGCAGCTGTTATGTGCAAATTGGCATTAAAGTGTGTTGTTAAATAAGTGTTTGTGTGTGTAAAAAGTGTATTGCAAGTAGTGATGTTGGTTCCACGATTGTTATCATCAAGTGTTCATGAGATGGATTGCCTGGGGGAAGAAACTGTTTCTGTGTCGGGCTGTTCTGGTGCGCAGTGTTCTGTAGCGTCGACCAGAAGGTAACAGTTCAAAGAGGCAGTGTGCTGGGTGTGAGGGGTCCAGAGTGATTCTGGCAGCCCTTCTGCTCGCTTTAGATAAGTACAGTTCTTGGAGAGTAGGGAGGGTTGTACCAATGATTCACTCAGCAGTCCGAACTATTCAACATAGTCTTCGAAGGTCAGATTTGGTAGCTGAGCTAAACCAGACAGTTATTGAAGTGCAGATGACTGATTCAATGATGGAGGTGTAGAACTGTTTCAGAAGCTCCTTTGGGAGGTTGAACTTCCTCAGCTGATGAAGAAAGTACAGCCTTTGTTGAGCTTTTTTGACAATGGGAGTCAATGTGAGTGTCCCACTTCAGATCCTGAGAGATGGTGGTGTTCAGGAACCTGAATGACTCCACTGCAGCCACAGTGCTATCCATGATGCTCAGTGGGGGGAGAGCAGGGGGGTTTCTCCTGAAGTCCACTATCATCTCCACTGTTTTGAGCGTGTTCAGCTCCAAGTTGTTGTGACTGCACCAGAGAGCCAGCTCTTTAACCTCTTGTCTGTAAGCAGACTCGTCACCGTCCTGAATGAGGCCGATAATGGTGGTGTCATCTGCAAACAGGTGTCCTACTATGCCCAGAGACTCAGAGTGGGGGTGTTGTATCTTGTGATATTTTGGCAGAGCGATTGGACCCCCAGATTCAACCTACATGTAGGAGTGAAGAGGGTTATAAGGTTGTGAATGGAAAGCGAGGAAATAGAGGGAGGGAGGGTGGGTTCAAAGAGAACGAGAAGAACAGTGCTAGAGGGATGGTCTTCCTTAAATGAGTTTAAGGGAGTAGCTGATTGGTTAAGGAGACAAAGTGAGGCGTGGTTCCGCCGCTGAACCTTTGTTAACAAATTAACTCCATTCAATCTCTTGACCTTGATATTGCTAGGCCGTTTCTATAGTGTTTGAGCAACAACAACACATGTTGCTTTATCCAAAGAAAAAAATGCATAATATGTTGAGTCCAAATGATATTTTTTTCTCGCTTTAGCTAGGAATCAAACCCTTGACCTTAACAGTCGCTGTAGTGGCAGCCATTTATTAAATGTATAAACCCACACATTTACTTGACATAAATGTGTTTTGACAGTAATTGCCACTAAAAGGGAACAGGAGAGAGGTGCGATTAACATTCAGGTGAGAGTCTCTCAGCATTATAAACAAACATCAATAGAACATTAATTCAAGTGAATCAGCTCTTTAATAATGCTCTCATAGGAAATCTGATATGGATGTGTGGCAAGCACAGGTACTGGAAACCTTGTCAGAGTTGAAGGTGGCATGGATTTCAACACAGCATTAGCAGATTCTTACGAACAATGTTCAGGAGTCAGTCAAGAGGCTGAAGTTAAGGCAGGGTTAGATGTTTCAGCAGGGCAATGACCCAAAGCACATTTCCAGATCAAGCAAGGAATTTGTGCTCAGGCAGGATACAATGTTCTAGAATGGCCATCACAGTTTGCAGACTTGAACATCAGCGAAAAGTTATGGATTGATTTGAAAAGGGCCGTTCATGCTAGGCACCTATCAAACCTGACTGAACTGAAGAAATTTTGCAAGGAAGAATGGTCCAAAATGCCTTTAGGTACTTATCCTTTGCTATAAGAAGCATCTACAGGTTGTTATTTCAGCAAAAGGAGGCTGCATAAAAGATTGATGACATTATTCTGTTGGGGTGCCCAAATTTTAGCACTTGTCTGTTTTTGTTATGCATCTGTTGATTAAATGTAATGTCAGAACTGAAATGTCACTTTTTTCCTAGGATATAAAATATTTGTAAATCAAAATTGGAAGGCCAGCAGGCTATGGCTTGCAATTCTGAAAATTATCAGGGGTGCCCAAACTTTTGCATATATTATTGAGAAGAAGAAGAAGACGACGACGACGAAGAAGAAGAAGAAAAACAACTAGAGATATAAATTAACAAAAAAGAAATAAAAAATAAATATAAAAAATTAAATAAAAAAATTAAATTAAATAAATTAATAAAAATAAAAAAGTAAATAAATTAATTAAATAAACAAAGAATTAATAAAAATAAATAAAAATAAAAATGAAAAAATAAATAAATAAATATAATTAAATAAAAAAATTAAATAAATTAAATTAAATAAATAAATAAAATAAAAACAAATTAATTAATTAAATTAACAAAAAAATTATAAAAATAAATAAAATAAATATAAATAAATAAAATTACAAATAAGTTTTTTTATTGATTAATATAAATAAAAAATAAATTAATTAAATAAACAAAAAAATAAAACAAATATAAATGAATATAAATAGATATAAATAATAAAAAAATTAAAATAAATGATTATAAATAAAAATAAAGTAAATAAATAATACAAATTAAATAAAAATTATTAAAATAAAAATGAATAAAAATAATAAATAAATAAAAAAAATAATTAATTAAACAAAAAAATATAAATAAATAAAATAAAATAAAAAAATAAAACATATTAATATAAAAAATATTAAATCAACAAAATAAATGAAAATAAAAATGAATAAAACTAAAAAATAAATAAATATAAATAAAATTAATAAATATTTAATTAATTAATAAACAAAAATATATATAAATAAAAAATATTTAAAAATATTAAAAATTAATATAAATAAAAAATAAATAAATAAACAAAAATAATAAACAAAAATGAATAAATATAAATAATAAAAAAATTCAAATCAATTAATTAATTAAAATAAGTTAAAATAAATTAATTAATTAAAATAAATAAATGGAATAGTATAAAAACCCACTGGAAATACTTCATAATATTTGCATCTAATATTTAAAATATATTGAGAAAAAAATAACAAATATTGAATTTGATGCAAGAAAACACTATAACTTGACAGAAGACTTAATGTGCAAATTAGAATTTATATCACATTTGTATTTAAAAAAACAAAACAAGCAAACTAGATGTTAGAACAAAATCCTTAGTGAAAAGTTTCAGTTAAATTCAGTGAAGTTTTCACAGTAACAGGAGGCCTGAGAAATGCTTCGCTCACAGTAGATCCTGCTAAAGCTGATGGGATTTTTAATAAGATCCTCTAGCTTGCATAAAACATGACACAATACAAACGAAAGCTTGCAATGTAAATCCTCAATGCACTTGAGCGAGCGCAATAGAGAACAGTGTATCCGTCATACTTACTGTATGTATATTTTATCAGTCATTTTTATGTAGGATCATTTCCATTGACAGCATTTTCCACAGCCCTCAAGATCAGCCCAATGAAGATCTGCTGAACCCCATTACTTTAACAGCAGTACTGCTCTAATCATTTCTGCAATGCTACAAACAGCTGCCGTAAAACACGAAAGAGATTATTTAAGAAGGCAATTGTGCTTTAATATGAGAACATGGCAGAAGCTGCTGTGCTAGAAACTTCAGTCGTTAAATATTAAAGATATGATGATTATATTATATGCGTGTTTTTTCTTTATTGACCTCATGAATGACCGCAAATGGGTCCTGCTGCTGAAAAATACAGCTTTAGGAGAGCAAAGTCTTGTTTTGCCAGCAGCTAGCTCACTGTAACTCTCACATGGTCGCCCACTGAAGCTAAGCAGGGCTGCGTCCAGTCAGTACCTGGATGGGAGGCCACAGGGAAGCTCGGTTGCTGTCAAAAGTGGTGTTGGTGAGACTAGCAGGGGGTGCTCAACCTGCGGTCTGTGTGGGTCCTAACGCCCCAGTATAGTGAAGGGGACTTTATACTGCTCAGTGAGCGCCGTCTTTCGGATAAGATGTTAAAGGTCCTGACTCTCTGTGGTCGATAAAAATCCCAGGATGTCATCTGAAAAAGAGTAGGGGGTTAAACCCCGGCGTCCTGGCCAGATCTGCCCATTGGCCTCTGTCCATCAGGGTCTTCTAATCATCCCATATCACAATTAGCTGGTGTATGGTGTGTGGTCTGGTACAACGTGTCTGTCGTTGCGTCATCCAGTTGGATGCTGCACGCTGGTGGTGGATGAAGAGATTCCCCCCAAAACTGTGTAAAAGCGCTTTGAGTGACCAGAAAAAAGATCAATTGTAATTAATTAATTGTAAATTGCTAAATAAATTGTAAGAAATTTAAAACCTTGACTATGTATGAATTATATTATTACATGAAAATGTTTTTTTTATTTAGTAATTGGTGGTAAATTTATCCCAAAAAAATT
>CAIGQQ010005185.1:2686642-2697418 GCA_903798035.1 Danio albolineatus
GTCATATTCACATACAAATGATTCTTATGAACTGGTTCTATCTAGTGAATCAAACATGTAATTTGCATAAAAATGATTCTTATGAACTGGCACTTGTTAGTGAATCAAACACATCATATTCGCATACAAATGATTCTTATGAACTGGTTCTATCTAGTAAATCAAGCACATCATACAGTATTCACATAAAAATGATTCTTATAAACTGGTTCTTTTTAGTAAATTAAACACGTCATATTCACCAACAAATGATTCTTATAAACTGGTTCTTTCTAGTTAATCAAACACGTCATATTCACATACAAATGACTCTTATGAACTGGTTCTATTAAGTGAATCAAACACGTCATATTCGCATACAAATAATTCTTATAAACTGGTTCTTTCTAGTTAATCAAACATGTAATATTCACATACAAATGATTGTTATGAACTGGTACTTGTTAGTGAATCAAACACGTCATATTCGCATACAAATGATTCTTATGAACTGGTTCTATCTAGTGAATCAAACACATCAAATTCACATACAAATGATTCTTATGAACTGGTTCTATTTAGTGAATCAAGCACATCATATTTTCAAACAAATGATTCTTATAAACTGGTTCTATATAGTGAATCAAACACATCATACGCACGCACGCACGCACGCACGCACGCACGCACGCATATATATATGATTCTTAAAGACAGTTTTTTTTTTTTAAGTAATTCAAATACATCATTTTCATATTCAAATGACTGATATGAACTGGTTCTTTTTAGTGAATCAAATATGGCCCATTCATCAACAAATGATTCTTATGAACTGGTTCTTTCTAGTGAATCAAACATGTCATATTCACACACAAATGATTCCCAAGAACTGGTTCTTTTAAGTGAATCAAACACGTCATATTCACATAAAAATTATTCTTATGAACTGGTTCTTTTAGTGAATCAAACATTTACAGAGTAAACAGTGTGGTCATGATCACTTACAAATGATTCTTATGGACAATTCAGTGCACTTTAAACAAACGTATCATATGAACCATTCCTATTGGTCAATCAAAATATATACCCACAAACAAACTATTCTTGAGTCTTGACTCTTAATGAACCAAGTTGAACCATATTTGAGCTGTACATGAAACAACAAAGCATTGAATCTTTCAGAAAGATTCATTGTGTTTGAATCCTTTAATATACAAACGCACTGAAAACAGTGACATATTAACGGGCAATGATCATCTGCTTTGCCGCCTTGACCAATCAGCATCAAGGAATGGAACCTAAAGACTACTTAATTTGCATAATATATTTTATATGCACACACACACTCCAATTTGCATAGTAACCACAAGGAAAGCACATTATGTAAGAAAACTAGCAATAGATCCAGGCAAAGCAAATCAATCTTTGGCAATATTTTCACCTAATAACCAGCTCGCGACGCAGACTTGACGGGATTATCTAATTACACACCGCATGCTATTACCAGTAGCTCAGTGAAGGGCTGAATAATAGCTGATGGCTCAGTCAGTATAGCTTTATTAAGGTCAAAATTACAGTCATCGTCGATCCCAGTCTTTTTCTGTCATGATCTAAGTCTTTTATTGTCCTCCGCTTTCAGTCACTATACATAAAGCTCACACACGCATGCATAATGCAGAGCCACGTGATCAGAAAGATAAAGGTCCGCGCTTATGAATAAGTCAAAAAGCAAAAGTAGATGGCTGCATTTTGACAAAAGACGCTTTGTTATTCATACGCAGCCCAAATGAAAAGAATCTATTAAGTTGTAGCCGGAAAGTGCTGACAGGCTCGGGTCAGAGAAAGCAAGGACAATTCATTCAAGCAGGCTGATGCAGTCCCACTTACTTTGCCTCAATGAGCACGGTGTTATTTAAATGTTTTTCACCTTTACAATATACTGACAAACACTTTTGAAACAGGTGGAGAGAGTCTCGTGATAACTCGAAGTTCATCTCAGGCAGCTTTACAACATGAAAACACAACACCAACTCACGTGACAATGATATAATCTGAAAAACATTAAAGGGAGAGTTCATTCATTCATTCATTTTCCTTCAACTTAGTCTCTATTTCAGTGGTCGCCACAGCGGAATGAACCACCAACTATTCCAGCATATGCTTCCAGCTGCAACCCAGTACTGAGAAACATAAATACATATGCTTATATATTGTGCCAATATAATTTATTCATTCATTCATTTTCTTTTCGGCTTAGTCCCTTTATTAATCAGGGGTCACAGCAAGAAGGTCGCTGGTTTGAGCCTCGGCTGGGTCAGTTGGCATTTCTGTGTGGAGATTGCATGTTCTCCCCATGGTTGCGTGGGTTTCCTCTGGGTGCTCCAGTTTCCCCCACAAGTCCAAAGACATGTGGTATAGGTGAATTGAATAAGCTAAATTGGCAGTATTGTATGTATGCGTGTGAATGAGAATGTATGGATGTTTCCAGAAATGGGTTGCAGCTGGAAGGGCATCCGCTGCATAAAACATATGCTGGATAAAATGGCGATTCATTCTGCTGTGGCAATCCCTGATAAACAAAGGGACTAAGCCGAAAAGAAAATGAATGAATGAATATGTAGCGGCGTTGTTGGTGGAGCAAGCGAGTTTTGCACGTGTAAAAGTCAGAGTTTGTAGGCAAAGTAGATGCAAATAAAAACGTCTTTATTGTCCAATCAACACAACTCCATTCATCTATATTACGCTACTCTCTCTGTCTTAAGTTTCGATTCATTCCGCTGTGGCAACTTCAGGTTAATAATAATGTTAATAATACTGTAGGGGTACAGTACGTTACGGTATGGGTCGGTACAGGTCACCTTTTTCAGGCTTACGTTTCCACTGCTAAAGGGTACTCTTTTGGTGAGCGTGGTGTACGACAGAAAGTTTCAGTGGACGTTATTTTTGCTGGAGGAAATGTTTACAGTAAAGCTGAATGGGTCAATCACAAATTATATGAGAAGCACTTCATTATACACATAAATACTGCTATATAAATGTTCATTACTGACCTCTCTATAAACATGATCTGATTATAACTAGATCAATGATGCGAAATAGCCTACTGTCCGCGATTATATAAAATAAATAAATAAATGCAGCATATATGAACACATGCAGCCCCTTACAGTCTCTGATATGTTTCCAAATTACAGAAAAACTACACACAGCAGGCATTTAGTCCTTATTTAGGTTCAAAAACAACACGAAATCTAGCCCACAGTCAGTGCAAACCTCTCATCTGTGTCTTTTATCTTCATCAGTACATGTAGCCTCTTGTTAAAGTAATTTCGTCATTCCCAGTTCATAATAGTCCAGAAGGTGATGATGATAATGGTTAAACGTAGCAGTTTCTTCATGTTTGCTGAAACAATAATTTGCTCCTTTGTTTTTCCCGGCTTCTCCTTTATTTTTGCACGTGTCAGTCTCACGTTTGTCTGTTTGTGAAAGGATCAGGTTTCAAAAGCACGTCAGTTATCAAGCACATGTTATTTTCATCAGCTCAAGAAGTTTGTTATTTTAAATATTGACGCATGGCGTGCGCAAGTGAGAAAGCAAAACTGCTCGCACTTTAGACAGGGCTCATAAGAAACTACGGGGCACAGGGGAGAATCTGCTCTTCTTCTTGTCTTTGTGGCTGTTTATCGAGACAATGACAAGGTTTGTTTGAGCTCGGGTCGACTCTGGCTCATTATTATAAGTTTGTAATGTTTCGGCTGTGTATTTAAACATGGCGGTTCCTTTCTTGTCGTTCTGGTTTGTTGCACGAGTGATCTCTGTAAACCAATAGTGTTCACCTGCGCGTCTAACTCCGTCTTTTAGTCACCCTTTGGTACCCTTGGTACCCTTTACAAAGGGTGACCAAAAAGTGGTATGGCTTTTAGACAGTGGAAACGGCCTAAAAAGCGTACCGATCCGTACCGTACCGTACCACTCTGTGGAAACGGGCCATAAAGGGACTAAGCCGAAAAGAAAATAAATGATTATAAGTTAGCAAATAGTCCGGACTGCTTAACGAATAACTGGCACTACCCTTCCTACACTTTAAGAACTGTACTCTTCCACAGTGAGTAAAAGGGCTCGCAAAATCACCCTGGACGCCTCGCACCCAGCACACTTCCTGTTTGAACTGTTACCGTCTGGTCGGCGCTACAGAGCACCGAGCACAAAAACTGCCAGACACAGGAAAAGTTTCTTTCCTCAGGCCATCTACCTCATGAACAGTTAATATTTCTCCTATTGTGCAATAAACGTGCAATACCTTCTCACACGCACTTGTACACAGCACCTTATAATAATATATAATGCAATACTTCTTACGCATCTGCACACAGCACCTTATAACAACATACAATGCAATACTTACGCATTTGTACACAGCACCTTATAACCTGTATATTTATAACAATCTGTACATACATTATAACATCCAGATCGTTGGATTGACTGCATCTCTGTTTAATGTCTATCATCTTTTTTTTATTTTTATTTTTTTTATTAATTTATTTTTATATTTATTCTGTGTTGTCACTTGTCACTTTATGTACACTGGAAGCTTCTGTAGCCAAAGCAAATTCCTTGTGTGTGTGAAGCACACTTGGCAATAAAACTGATTCTGATTCTGATTCCAGCAGTCTAACATGGTGTCCACGACCACTCTCTTGGCTGGCGCGAATAATAATCAAGTAAACATACAACATGAGTTCAGAAACACAGTATTAAACAATAAATCATGTACCTGGCATACAGATTAAAAACACAGTGATCAGTTCCAGCAGTCTAACATGGCGTCCTGCAATGATGGGTGGATATTAACCACTATAAAGTTACATTCAAAAAGAAAAAAAATACATAGTGAATAATAAAAACAATAAGGATCAACAAAAATATATGTTTTACAAACGCACACACTCAACACGACCACTCTCGTGTCTGGTGCGAATAATAATGTCCTGTCCCGAACTAGTTTACAGGGTATCTGCACATTTTTTAACAGCAAATTTAATAGCTTTTAAGACCTTTTTAAGTCCTCTAAAAAGAAAAATTAAGACTTTACAAAAAAACAAAAAAACAAAACAAAACAAAACAAAAAACAGGAAAATGTTTAGTGTGACAACACAGAATGATGTGGTGAAGCATTAGCATGGCACAACTCACCAGAGCCACGCTCAAGACTAGCCAAAGGGACGCTGTTACGGTGGGTGTGACGATGACAACGGAGGCGAGGATCCAATTGCAGATTATTTATTAGAGTCAGTATAGCGCCGGTCAATCAGGGGCAAACAGATGTATATAGGAAATCCAAAATCGTGGTCGTAGAACAGGCAGAGGGTCAACAAGGCTGGTAGCAGGCAAGGATAACAAATAAACAAGACTAGGATCAAAAACACAGAATACAGGAACAAAGAAACCGCTGTGTATGTCACTAACAGCAAACAATACTCAGCAACAGTGAGTGTTACTGAGTGGCTTAAATAGAGAGTGTACTGAGTGGTGAGTGGCTTCAGCTGGGAGTCTCTAATCAGTGGTGACTTGGAGCAGGTGAGTGTGTGTGTTGTATGAGTGGAGATGTAGTCCATAACATGGCTGATTTGTAGTTCACGGAAGTGTGAACCAGCAATCTCTGATAGAGGAGAGATCGCTGGTGATCGTGACAGACGCGAAAACTTTTATACCAAGTGCTGACTGACCTTACAACCCTGACATGGTTGACTATGTATAAACTATCAGCCTTTAAGGTACTTCAGGTAATTTCTAAATACTGGCCCCTCATAGCAGTTTGAAAAAGACATGGAAGACAGCCCCAGGACGGCCTGGTGGAAGGCTGAAAGGTCAAAGTGCTCGATGAGAACATACTTATGGGCAAACTACTTGCCTGTGACGACACATACTTCTTGTGCTTCTCTGCTTTCATGTGTGAATCGAGCGCTTTGTGGACTATTGTCCCTAGTTTTATCATCTTTTTACATAAAGCACACCTCCCTTCATGATAACTGGCTTTCAACCATTTTTGTCTTCCAACCAATTGTCATCAAGCAAACATTTGCCCATGCTTGCGATTTCGCAAAATGCCGCGGTGGCGAACCATTAACGAAACGCATTCATCAATCACTTACTCGTATGTCACCTATGAAATGATGCAGGTTGCACCCAAGAAGTTCTGCCCCCAAATGTTGCACTGGTCAAATTGCGGTTGAAAAAAATGTATAAAAATGACGAGTCGGACATGAAATTTAAGATCCCACATGAAATTTAAGACCTCCTTATGGAAAATTACAGAATTCAAGACATTTTCAGACCTTAAAAATCAAAAATTAAGACGTTTCAAGACTTAAGGACCAGCGGGTACCCTGGTTTATAACATGCCACCAGCCAACGAAAGGAGAGGGAGGGTTATTTAGAATTAAAAGGGCCATGTACATAAAATAAAAGGAAGTGGAAGCAGTTTTATAACCTGTTACACAACCAGTTTCCTTAAAAAATGTAGTAAATAAATGAATAGCTTTTTTCAGTGTGTAGTCTCCGCAGTGTACTGGACCGCCATCTGTAGATGCAGACTCATATGCTCACTGCGAGATCAAGACTAATTGCTCAGCTTAAATGGCTGTGTAAGCATAACTCAAAGTACACCAGAGTCTAATGCTCAAACAAACGGAAATCGAACAAACTGTTTACCAACCACGGTCTGTGTGTGAAGAACATTCCCTCTGCTAATGCAGCGCTCGATGTGCTTTAGTAATTCTTCAGTTTTTCTCATTACTCTGAAGACGCTTTTTATAATCAACATTGATCAGTCATACTAATAATTGCTTCTTAAACAGCAAACCGGCATATCGGAGTGATATCAGAAGGATCATGTGACACCGAAGAGTAATGATGCCGATAATGAAGCAGTGCATCACAGCAATGCATTACATATTTAAATACAACCCCAGATCAGAAAAAGTTGGGACAGTATGGAAAACGCAAATAAAAAAAGAAAGAAGTTATTTCTAAATTTACTTTGACTTATTTCACTGCAGACAATACAATTATTTAAATGTGTTCTTCGTGATTTTTATTTATTTATTTATTTATTTATTTATTTATTTATTTATTTATTTTTATTTTTCAAAATAAACATGTATTCTAATTTTGGTTCTTGCAATACATTTCACAACACTTAAAAAGACATTTTGTGCTTCCAAATGCACCTCACATTCTCTATTGGAGTCAGGTCGGGACTGCAAGCAGGCCAGTAAAGTACATTCCCTTTGCTAACGCAATGCTCGGTGTGTTGTAGTATTCTTTCGCTCTTTCTCATTACTCTAAAGACTTTTTATAATCAGCACAAATGGTTTCAGCATTGATAAATCATACTAATAATAATTGCTTCTTAAAGACAGGCAGGCCAGTCAAGTACATTTCCTCTGCTAATGCAGCGCTCTATGTGTTTTAGCATTTCTTCACTTTTTTTCATTACTCTAAAGATGCCTTTTACATTCAGCACAGTTGGTTTCAGCATAGATCATGCTAATAATTGCTTCTTAAAGAGCAAATCGGCATGTTTGCATTTAGCACTTTGTAATGTTGCCATTCCTTTTCACAACACTTAAAAGACGTTTAGGGACTGAAGACACCAAGTGATGTTTCAGGTGTAATTTTTTCACATTCTTTCTGTAAACAAGTCTTCAGGTGGGCAACATTATGGGGTCTTTGTTGTTACGTTTTGCGCTTCATATGCACCACAGATTCTCTATTGGACTGCAGGCAGGCCAGTCAAGTACTTTCCCTCTGTTAACAAACAACTGTTGACAAACTGTTGACAAATCCACACAGGGCACTTTACTCATTACACATGTAAGATGATTAAATATGATTTGCATTGATGTATGGATAAGATACAGGGCAACATTTAGCTATATATAAGAGCAATATCATACGAGTTGTATGGCACACGGAAATGTGCCTTAGTGCCTCCACCAGTGACAATATACAGCCACATTGCACTGCCAAGATTGTGATATTGCATTTTTACAACAGTTCAAAGGCATGAACGTGTATAAAAATGAAAATCAAACACAGAATCTCAAAAACCCTTTTGTATGAGGAACTACTTTCTTCCGCCATTCATTCACATCTGCAGCTGACGTCAGAACAGCAGAAACAGTTGCTCATTCACACACACGTGACTTTTAGAGCTAGTTTTTGAATGATTCTCTAGCGTAACGTCTAAAGCAGGGGTGCCCAAACTTTTCTTATAAAGAGCCAAAAACCAAAGTTGATTGAGGGCTGTGGGCCAAAGTAAAATATACCAAAACGTTTTTCATAAAATTTGTCATAGGCAATTTGTTTGCTAATATTTAAAAATAACAAGAAAAAGTTGCTTTAAAACATATTAAGTAATGATGCAGTATCATTTTTTGACATTTTATAAGAACTTACTATAGTAAAAACACACAGTAAACAATCCCATTTATAACACAATGGAGTTCAATGCTGAATACACTAGTCAAGCTGCTCCTGCCTTTGCCCTGATTGGCTCACCAATGTCTTGTGCATTGTCATCTCTCTGTCAGTATTTACATGTTAAAAGTCTGATTCCTTTGCAACATTTAATTGAAACTATCATTTTTGTAGCTCCTCAATTAAACAAAGAAACTAAAGATTATGTTAAAATTGAAATTATAGATCTCTGTCAAAGGCATTTGCCCCAACCAACTCCCCATTAATCTCCCTCTCTTTCCAGATGGGATGGTGGGCCAACCAAAGGTATCTATGCGCCAACTTTGGCCGGCGGGCCCTACTTTGGGCACCTCTGGTCTAAAGTGATGACAAAACAGGTGATTTTGCTCACATTTTAAGATTATAAGGCTGAACAGCATGAAATGTCATCAGCCTACAGAGATTTCCCAGTATTTCTCTGTTGCAATTGGGATTTCACAATAATTAACCCCGAAAAAGCCAGAGCAAAGCAAACAATACCAGTTTCTGTGGTATAAATACAGCAATACAAAAGACAGAGAACAACTTAGAATGTCACTTACCTGATTGATAATGATTTGTTCTGCTGTAGTCATTTATGCTGAGAAAATGCTTTTCACTCCTAAGGACTTATTATGCAGTCTCTGTCACCATCTTGTGGCGGAATGCCAACAGTCACTTTCTTTGGTCTGCTCAGACAGGCTGATGGCAGCCGATACACTGAATCCGATGCTCTGAAATTAAAAATATTCGATTATAGGCACTGTCCTTATCAATAAACTGCAATGTTGCAATCTAAACAACTACATTCTCGCCAAAAAAACCCTCAAAATTACAATATGTTGTCCAACAGCTGCAATATTTGTCAACCTGTAGAGTGTCCTCTGCTTGTTGCTGTATTTGGGCGGAGTAATACACAAGGGTGAAGGGTTAAGAGGCTAGAAGAGTGCTGTTATTTGCAGAATACCGCACAGCTCTCAGCCAATCAGATTCAAGAAAATAAGATCTTCAAATGAATAATAACATGCTGTGCAAATTCACAATTAGGTTTTGATGTATTTACAGCAGGACATTTACAAAATATCTTACTTGGACTTTTTTGCCATAAAATAAAAATAAATAATTTATATTATTTAAAATATATATATTATTATTACCAAAAACATACATACAATATTTATTATAAAAAAAAATTGTCAATAAATAAATAATGACACTTTTCTAATTAAAATTTATGTACTATAAGCCCCATCTACAGATTTTCTTTCTGTCAACATGTATAGGCAAGACTTCTGCTCTTAATAATATTCTCATAAAGAATAAACACATATTAATCGCATTTGTAAGCAAAAGGGGAACAAAATAAATAAATAAAACCCAACACGGCACAAACCCAGACGTCATTCCTCCCAGCACTTGACTGCAGATCTGTGAGGTCATGAATGCTGATGTTCACATGTGTTGTGTGTCTGTTATCGGAGGTGTGTTTGTGCTCTTCTTAATATCACACAGCCTCGGCTGAGCCAAAAGCAAAGCGTAATCTCTCCCAGAGGTGTTATTATTGCAGGTGTTTCACAGGAAAGGCCATCTATCATCACTTCATACAGCGGCTCCAGCACTGCTACTGAACTGTCATGTTTATCAGATGCGCACTGGTGAAATTAACAGCACAGGCTCACTGGAAATACAGTATGTGCTACAGCCTATGCGATATGTAAAATGTGTTGCTCCGATATATTTTGTTGTACGTTTCAGATGACAAATACACTAGAGGGCGCTGTCTACATTTTCGCGAATCTGAAATGTGTTACTCAGGGTACGATTTGTTGCACGTTTCAGATGTAGAATCCACTAGAGGGCGCTGTCTACATTCTTGTGAATTTGAAATATGTTACATAGGTTACTTTTTGTAGTATGTTTCAGATGACAAATCCACTAGAGGGCGCTGTCTACATTTTTGCGAATCTGAAATATGTTACTTAGGGTACATTTTGCTGTACCATTCAGATGACAAATCCACAAAATGGCACTGTCTACATTTTTACGAATCTGAAATGCTTTACTTAGGGTATGTTTTGTCGTACATTTCAGATGTAGAACCCACTAGAGGGTGCTATTCACATTTTTGCCAATCTGATATGTTACTTAGGGTATGTTACATAGTGTGTTTCAGATGACAAATCCACTAGAGGGTGCAGTCTACATTTTTGCGAATCTGAAATATGTTACATAGGTTACGTTTTGTAGTATGTTTCAGATGACAAATCCACTAGAGGGCGCTGTCTACATTTTTGC
>CAIGQQ010005185.1:2722683-2734753 GCA_903798035.1 Danio albolineatus
TCCGCATAGAGAGACACTAAAAGCGTCCACACAGAGACACTGAAAGCGTCTGCATAGAGAGAAACTGAAAGCGTCCACATTGAGAGACACTGAAAGCTTCCGCATAGAGAGACACTGAAAGCATCCGCATAGAGAGACACTGAAAGCGTCCGCATATAGAGACACTGAAAGCGTCCGCAAAGAGAGACACTGAAAGTGTCCGCATCTAGAGACACTGAAAGTGTCTGCATCTAGAGACACTGAAAGCGTCCACACAGAGAGACACTGAAAGCGGCAGCATAGAGAGACACTGAAAGCGTCCGCGAGACACTGCAGCGCTACTGAAGATTGTGGGTGTTTACAGCGGTTTGACTGATAAATATGAGTTACTAGCTAAATTGTTAGTGGTGCCGAACAGCATTTTCCATTGTTTACATCCTTATTTACATCCTCGCTACAACATACTGTAACGCTAGAAACTGCGCCTGTAGTTGATCAATTTTAACAAATAAAAACACTTGCAGGTTGTGGCTCACAATCCACAGCTTCATCGGTTGGAGTTTTTAGCTGAATCCAGCACTGAACTGGGAGAGATTCTGGAAGCTGTTCTTTGTCAAGTGCTAGTTATAAATTTTTTATGATTCTCTGGAATATCATTAAAGTTAAACTATAGGCTTCTGTCTTTGTGTCGTGTCCTTTGGAAGCCCAAATACAGAAACAGAAGAAGCTCTGTGGAAATAGCAGCGTTTGGATGCCATTTTAGCTATCTCTGCTATAACATTCCAGCGCCTCTAGCCATGCCCCTTCAATGCGCAGTGTGTGCGCGCGTGGTGAATGTGTGTAATCGAAAGTTGTGATCTCACCCGGATGTATTTTTTTTGTAGTCCCCAATTTTGTTCACTGTAGGTTTTGTTGAGCTAACTTTGTAAAAGCCAATGTCTCCCTTTGCATTCAACCTACATTCAGAGATGCTGTTTATGTCCACACAGCTACATTACACATCAACTACAGTTTAAAATATGATATCGTAATGAACCACACGTTTAAATCTAAAACTACATACTTGACAGATGAGAGCATTCATCTACCATTCATAAGAGATTCACTCGGCATGAATCTGCCTGAATTACTGTAGCTTCTTGAATAATGTGTCATTCTGCTTCCTGTGAGACGAGTCAAGCCATAATGTCAGCGTATCGTCATGCTAAAAAACCCAAAGGAAGCTTTATTTCTCCAATAACACAAAGGCTAAATTAAATTAGCAGATCTCTGATAACATCTAATACATTTTTAATAGGAAAAAAAAATCAGGAAATAATCAGTTCATCACTGGCTGAGCAGAGAGCAGACGGCACGATGAAATCATAAACATAAAACATATACTGACCTGATTATGACTCTGATATCATCACTGACCTCATCAAGAGAGACTGAATAAAAATACGGTATTAATGCAGTCAAAATAAAACCAGATGACCAAATATATTCAACATGCTGCCCTTTTAGCCTGTGACATTTATACAGTCTTATTGTTTAGAGTGAGTAAACAATAATTATTATGAAAAGCGCTATACAAATGAATAGGGTATATGCGTAGCTAGTGTTTCTTCCCATACTGATAAACTTCCAGTGAATGGTTAATGTGACTTTTTTTCAATTTTTTAAGGTTCATTTTACAGCATTGATGTTGTAATGTAATTGAAACATAATCAGCTAAACAGCCTTTATTTAGTTGTTCATACATAAAACAAGATGAAAAGCCGTTTACATGCATGAGCCCGTCAAGATCAGCAGGCTAGTGTGGAAGCTCCACTGAATTGTAACAAATGTGGCAGATGACCATTTATCAGCCCACCAGAGGGAGCTCTTTCCCGAATGTTGACTGGGTACTTTCTCTGTGGTACTTCTTGGTAGCCACCATATATAAGCACACTAGGTGAGTCCCAAATCACATACTTATGCAATATTCTACGCCATTTTGTAGTATAAATAGTATAATGCTGTGTTCACATCAAATGCGGCAAGCGCGGATAAATTGCAGTATTTGTGAGTAAATAGACGCGTTAATATTTAGAGTTTACTTGCTTCATTCGCATGTCAAATCCACTTCCTTCGCACGTCAAATTCACTTCACGACAGATGCAGATACGCATGATAAGCAGGGCTTCTGTCTGTCTGACTCTAGCTTCGTTGCTAAATGACTAACATGGATTTTATTGAGAGAATAGCTGTGTTTATGTGCTTTATGAAGGCTGAAAAACAGCGTTGATTCATTTAGATCCGTGTCTGAGTCCACTAGATCCTTTCAGAGGTGCACCCAGCTCTGTGAGCTCATCAACTCCTCCAGAAACTTACCTTGGATGATGGAGGCTTTCAGCGGTGCTTCTGACTGAGCCAAGCCCAGTTTGATGAACTGTTGTCGGTGTCGGCAGGAGGATTTTCCCCCGGGACACCAACAACAGGCGTTACATCATAATCACGCCCCCACAAGAGCAAGCTCCTAATTGGTTAACGTGCCAATCGTCCGCTAAATTTCTGATTTTTCCAACGAGCGTTTCGATCAAAACGTGCTTTAAGCACGTCAACCGCGCAGAACGCTCAACTTGCGCCGCCTCATTCGCGCGTATCGTGTCGTAGGATGCCTATTCGCGCCTTTGCAGCGACTTAACATGTAAATAATTTGCGCTTGATGCTTCTTCTGCGTCTGGCGTGAACGCAGCATAAGAAGTGCGTTCACACTGAAAACTCTAATATCACTAAGTACACTTTAAATACCCAGGTGATGCACGGTGATGCACAACCGGTAAAATGAAGTGTGGGATAATGGACACTTCACGCACTCAACGACTGCAGCTTTACTCACATAGCGGAAGGGGCGGAGCGATTGGGCACACATATTGGATAGCTTTATTTATTTTGGATTGTGAAAGCAAAATTCTCCTATGTGAGTGATTATAGCGCCCTCCGATGGTGAATGTGGTTAAACTAGTGGCAGGTATTATTTGGTAGTTTGGTCATTTACTTCACTAATTTGGCAACCGTCAAAAGTCATCAGGGAAACGGTTTGAATTTCCACATAGTAAAAAAAATAATTTGTGCTCCATTTGGGACGACACTACATACATATACTATGCTGTTGAGTGAACAAGTGCATAAGTGTATAGTGTATAGTTGGCCATTCGGGACGCAGCTACTGTTTTTGTCTGTTCTTAGGGTTAGGGGTATTGCTAGTTTCACTGCCTTACCAAGCGGTTTTCTACTGTTGTGTTTGCCATTGTGTTATGACCTTTTTGGATTTTGGACTCTGCCTTGTCTGCTTTTTCGAGACTGCCTCTTTGTTTGCTTGACTTTGCCTGATTTACGATTACGATTCTACCTGTGTTTGATGTTCGCTGTTTGTTTATTAAACCTCCAGCATTTGGATTCATTCCGCCTCCATGTCTTCATGGCTGCCTCATATGAAAATACTGGGGTAAAACAAATGTACATATTTTTAAGACATGGTGCGGGAACAATATAATTTAATGCAGTGCTTCTTGTACAATCTGAGACCCACTTTATATCGTATATCAATCAGGCAGTGAAGATTGTTGATTTTTAAAGAAAACAGACCTTAAACGCGTTGATTTTGTAACGGCTTATAGTTCACCGGGAGTGCTTGACCCAGGTTTCTGACAAATTAAAAGTCCTTCAGCATACCTCTGCATGTACTGAATTGAATAGAATTTGACTTTTATATCAAAGTGTTTTACATCATGTTTCCTTTTAAATGCTTGCTTCTGATTGGCTGATGAACATTCTAAAGTAAAGTAGTTCCAGGTGGGTCTTAACCTGTTTTTTTCTCACTACGCTAAATGAAAATAACGCACAACCAATGCACAATGGTGTAACTTTGTGACAGTCAGAAATGATTGCTTGCACATTCAATAGTGTTGAAACATTTGGGTGCCAATACGATTAAAATTGCATCCGTTCACTTCATATCTCGATAAAAACATTGTGCATTTCTGAGTGTGCCTCACACAGGTGAGTGGGCTTAACAAACCACCTGTAGAAAGCACACTCTTCTCTCCATATGCACCAGACACTTTACTTAAACTCCATCTTACAGGGACTCAATAAGAAAAACAATGTTTATTTGTGAATTTACCACACAATCGTGTTGCACTACTTGTTTTCATCAACCTTAAATACATTTTCTATACAATATCTCGCACAATATTGTTCTGTCTTATGTAAACGTACTTGTATAGTCTGTCTTAGGTTATGTGTAGAGTTTACAGCAGTGGTCCTCCCACATGAACTGGAAGCTGTGAGCGTGTTTTTTTTTTTTTGTATTGTTATGCAGTCCTTGGAGAAGCAGATTATTAAATAAGAAAACAGTGGGCGTGGCTTGTTTTTCTACTGCGAGCTGATTGGATGTAGTAAAGTAGGCATTTCATTCAGAATGATCTGGAAAGGGGTTTGGGGAGAGTTATTACAACCTAAAAGACTACTCCTGCTCACCATTTCTGTTTGTTGTCAACATGGACAGCTAGAGGGGTGTGGTTAAGTGTGTTAGCCACGCCCAATACCTCAGACATCCTAATCTGAGGATCTAACTGAAAACAAACGGTGCATTTTCAGATATTAATTTAAGGGGCAAACTTTTTTTCTTAAATGACATGCACAGATGAATTGTTCACCACAAAACTAGCAGTGTGAGCTAACAAAATCAAAATGTTTAGATTTAATGTCAGGTGTACTTGAAAACCCTAGCATCTTAACTTAAGCTTTGGTTAACTTTTTCACTTCTTCACAGAAATAAATGTATGAGCGCAGGGAATAATCGGTGGAGCCCCTGTTGAAGGACTCCTGGGCTGGAGAAAAAGGGGTCTGTCTGTTGTCATGGTTACTGTCCAAACAAACCAAAGTTGTTTTGCAAAGTGGCAAAAGGTGCAGGAAAGCAATACACTTCCCTGCCTTAGAGGAGCCCAAACTCCTTTCAGTGGCGCACAGTATTTCACATTTACAAGAGACGACGGACTATTGAAAGCGAAATGAGCGTGGCAGGTTTGCATTGATCTCAGCGCTGCCTGTCGCCAGACTCCAGTAAATAAGAGCAGTCGGGGGAAAGTGTGAGTGCGGAGATTTCACACAAGCACATGAATGTGAAAGAGAGAGAGAGACGTCACACAATTCAACCTGAAACATCTAATACACTGATCAAAGACACACTGAATCACAATTAAATATCTGTATAATATCTAAGGGTGGGGAATTCATTTTTCCAAGGGCCCATGTTAGATACTGGGATGATTTTAGAGGGCTGGACCAATATAGCTAATATATAAGTCTTCAAAAAACAAAAACTGAAACATTATAATGAGACAATTAAATGCGAAGCACACAATTATATAACTGCATCTAGTTTACAGACCGGCATAACATTATCAACTTCATTTGAAAAGCAATAAATGCCAAAAACCAGCAAATAATTTATGTTTAATAGACGTCTATAATAGACATCTAAACATAGACAGCTTGGATAAAACAAGGCTTAACTTGGGCTGTCAGTGAAAATCTAATAGACATCTAAAAATAGCAACCTAGGCTCATTCTGAAAATGTACCTCTATATACACTTCTGGAGACCGTGAAATACATCCAAGCGTGTGCGTTTTTTTTCACGAATTCACGAGGCCGCTGTGTACACGTTTTCAGATATCAAATTTATCTCGAGAATGCCATTTGTGCTTGCTCTTCCCGCGTAAACCGACCAGAGGCCGCTGTTGACTGACTGCTTGACTGACTGACTGCCCAATCGACTGACCCACCCTCCTCCTTTCCTAAACCCAACCAGTTTTATTAATTGACACACTCACCCACTTCCCTAAACCCAACCAACGATTTTCAAAAGCAATCCAAAAAAAGAAAAAGCTCTTGACGGATTTGTTCCACGTTTTACCACATTCTCACCCTGTTATTTACTGGTCCACACAACGTCAAGCTGTAACATCATTAGATGTTGATATTTGGTTGTTTTCAGTTTGCGTTGAAAAGTGAGCAAAATCCAATGTCTGTCTGACGTTGGACACTGACGTCAATCTGGTGACGTCGTTGGTTTCTGTTATCAACCCGATTTTCACAAACGTCCCCACAATGTTGAGGTTTTGTACAACCTGTCAATCTGACATCATGTTGATATCCTGTGCCTGCTGGGTAGTATTTGTGAAAAAACTAAAATAATTCCGCGGAGCGTTAAGGAACTATAATGTGCTCAAAACCTGCCGGAACTACTTTTACATTCAATAAAAATAACTCCTCAACCAATCAGAATCAAACATTAAACAGTATGTTTTATTTTAAACATCTGTCATTGTGGTCAACTCCTCTCTGCATCTCAAGTCCGCCGACGAACATGGCGAGTTAACGAGACAACTGATTACAGCAGAAAATACGTCCATACGGAGGTAAACTGGTAAGCGAAAAAATGAATGGCATCATACTGCCCCGTAGCCATACGTACCTCTGGCGACACAATTCGCGGTCAAATAGACAGATTAGACAAATTTTATATGTGTGGTCATTTATTGATGTTTATTTGATGACTAGTCTAGTTTTGGCCTATTCTTAGACGTCTATTAGATTTTCACTGAAAGCCCAAATTTAGCCTTGTTTTAGCCAAGACAAGCATGTTTAGACATCTATTAGACATATATTAGACATCTTTTAGAAACCAACAAAATGCATGCTGGGAGGGTTTTGTTAAATTTTTTCACCTTATTTTTATATTCTTTATTTAATTAGTTTTATGTTCAGTGATAAAAATCTAGCCTGTGTTGGAAGGGGCGTCATAAGTGGAAGTGACTGAGTGTATTGGTCCCTGACAATTTACACCAAGTTTAGCCCTGATTTTGACTTGCCGACAGGTTTTGAGAAATTGCCGACAAATGTCTGAAATCACAGTCAAATTGTTACTCATTTTTGTGAGTATCAATCGCACAGTGTGACTATCAAAGACACAATCTGAGAGAATCGCCGATGAGTCGTTGCTCCTGTGAGATATCTGACATGCTAAATATCTGGAGCTGTCGCCGATTCAAATCATGCTGTGAAAATGTGTTCTGATTGAAAATAACAGCGGATCCCCTACAGCCAATGAGAGAGCAGCATCCACTAGTGTGGGTATCTGCAGGCCAGCGGGAGGTTGGAGGAGAAAAATCGCTCATTTTCAGTTTATTTGGACCCAAGAAATGGAAAGAAGAGCTAGTATACATTTGGCAGGAGCCCCCGTGTCTGTTTGACGTGTCATCTGAGCGATACCCAAGGCTTAATTTGTGTCGGAATACCCCGGATCTGGATCCGGCACCTCATTTTACCGATCCCCCTCCTCAACCGCCCTCCTCCCCAGTCCGCTGTTCACTTTCATCCACCACTCTCCAACCCTCTTCACTTTCATCCGTGACAACCACATCCCCCTCCCTGCTCTTCAATTTCGTCCACAACACCTCTCCATCCTTGGGTAAAATGCCGGATCCATTACCCTGATCTGCACCAGGACCTCGCAATTCACAAATCAATCACTGGCAATACCCCAACCAGGTCGAAAAAGAAATAGTTGAGGAGAAATTGCTAATTCCCTTCAAAGCCAGGTGAGCAAAAGAAGTACATTTTCTACCCCACTAAAGGCTTCCTTCTCATCATGTAGTTAATAACTAAAGATATACTACGTGACCTCGCGTAGTTTCCATGTCACTTCTCACGTGTGTTTGGTTGTGAGATGTAGTTTGGGCAAAGTTGTCATTGATTCTCCTAATTTTTTTTGCACAGTGTGAACTATTAAAGACACGATCTGAATCGCTGATGAGTTGCTGATGCCCATGAGATATCTGGCTGTTCAAATCATGCCGTGTGAAATGTGTTCTGATTGAAAATAACAGCGGATCACCTACAGCAAGGATGTCCAAGCTCAGTCCTGGAGAGCCAGTGCCCTGCAAAGTTTAGTTCCAACCCCAACCAGACACACCTGGGCTAGCTAATCAAGCACTTACTAGGCTTTCTAGAAACATCTTTGCAGGTGTGTTGAGGCAAGTTGGAGCAAAAATCTGCAGGACATCGGCCCTCCAGGACCGAGTTTGGACACCCCTGACCTACAGCCAATGAGAGAGCAGCAGCCACTAGTGCGGGTATCTGCAGGCCAGCAGGAGGTTGGAGGAGAAGATAAAAGTGCTCGTTTTCAGTTTATTTGGGCCCACAAAATGGGAAGAAAAGCTAGTGTAAATTTGGCAGGAGCACACGTGTCTGTTTGACGTGTCATCTGAGCAAAACCACAACCGGCTCGAAAAAGAAGTAGTTGAGGAGAAATTGCTAATACCCAAAATAAGTTCATTTTCTACCCCACTAAAGGCTTCCTTCTAATTATGTAGATAATAACTAAAGATATACTACGTGACCTTGTGTAGTTTCCATGTCACTTCTCACGTGTGTTTGAGTGTGAGACGTAGTTTGGACAAAATTGTCGTCGATTCTTCCAATTTTAAAATCATACAGTGTAAAATCATATAGTGACTAATCATATAGTGACTACTTTAAAAATCATGCGGTCTGAACTCGGCATTAGGAGACCAACACCTCCATCACAACACCCCAATTTTTTTCCTTATATTTTTACTTTTTACTTGTATCCCTTCCTCAACTCTTTAGGTTGTATCGTGATAACCCTACTACTTACTGTAAACTACAATTCCTGAGAAAATCAACACAGTTATAGTAATTTGAGTATTGGTGATTTGTTACTTTACACCAATTCATTACTTCACTAACTTATATCTTTGCCTGCAATTTAGTTTATTCAATTCCCCAATAGCATCTGTTTGGACTGTGGGGGAAACCGGAGCACCCGGAGGAAACCCACGCCAACATGGGGAGAACATGCAAACTCTACACAGAAATGCCAACTGACCCAGCCAGGACTCGAACCAGTGACCTTCTTGCTGTGAGACGATAGTGGTAACCACTGAGCCACCGTGTGGCCCCCAAGTAAAAGTCATTTCACATTTAGATGGAAGACTATGAAGATATGTCTTCCCATTTGGAATAAACATTTTACCGTTCCCTCGATTCTATTATCTGGATGTCCATTAAAGACATGATGAAAACACGAAATGCAGAGATATCAACACGAGCACTCGAAACACAGACAAATCCGAGCGCCACAATCTCTCATCCCATTCAGAGATAAAATATGTAATTGTGTCATTTCGGGCCAAAACACACAATGTGCTCCACATAATTGAAAAGGGATGACATTCAGAGCCTGAAAAAGAGTACATCCGCCAAAACACGCAGAGACGGACAGATTTGTCAGTTCTCAACAGGCCATTTTTATTCAGCCGAGGCCTTTCAGTCAGCCTAATGAAAGAATGTTCACACTTACGTGTTAATCAGCGTAAATCTGTCATAATCTGACAGAGAACATTACTGTAAAAAAAGATCTGCCAGTATCGTTGTTTTGTGAAATCAGAAACCAGACTAGGTCAACAAATTACAGGTGTAATTGGATTAAACTGGGTTAAACTGGAACTGAGCTGGGTCTTAATTAACTAAATGAACCTAACAAACAAAAAAAAAAAAGATTATAGATAAAAACAAGAGCAAAATGAACAAAAACAATGTTAATAGAAATCGAGTAAACTACAAAATCAAACAAAATTGATAAAATTTAATTTATTTTTTTTAAAAGGCTGAAATAAAATGAGCACATGAGCAATAGTAGCAAACTATTTAAACTAAGTTTAAAATAAAAATATAAAAATATACAAAATAAAAGTTATATTAGTCAAAGAATCCAAAACAAAACAATCTAAAACAATGAAATTAGAAATAGCTTTGGTTAATAACTCTGACAAAATTGGTTTAAACATATAGGGCCCTACCATAGACCCAGCACAATAAGGCGCAATACGTGTTTGGCACGATTTGTTGCTATTTTCAGACCAGCGGAACTGCAATTTTCATGCTTTGCACCACATTGTTTAAATAGCAAATCCATCTGTGCCTCAGGGTTGTGCTGGTCTATAAAGGAGGTGTGTTAAGGCGCATTATTGGCGTGTTGATATTTGAGGGACTGAAATAGACAGCGCCGTTGACAAACTAAAAGGTGCTCTAAAGTCAAGAGCAGAATGCGTTAGTTATGCGCCAATGTAGGTCCAAATGCTTACACATTGCTTAATATACAGCAATACACACATATCTTTACATATGAAAAATAAATAAATAAAGGATTAAAATGTTACAAAATTACCATTTTCTACATAAATATAAAAACCACTGCCTCCATGCCTTCATCTCGGGGGTCTTTTTCAGTTTATTTATGACAATTTGCATTTGTAAAATGTTATTATTATTAGCATTATTTATTATATGCAAATTTATACTAGTTTTAATTAAAACAAGTTTAGATTTGTCCGCCTGTCAGGTTTTGTAGATGTTTGCATCATCATATGGGGCATAAAAAAGGATGTGTGTTTGGATATCCCTCCGTTTTTTGACCACATTTCGTTATTATTGTTAATTTATTCATTTGCTGAAAATTAGAACTGAATTTAGAAATAGTTTTGAGACAAATCTTTGTGCTTAAACTAAATTAAATATGTAGGCTAATGGATGTCTTTAGTGAAGTGTGTACAACATCATTTCCTTATCCACGTAAAGTAAAAAGAAAGTAAAGAGGCTGAATGGAGGAGGCTCATTCTTTATCCTCGTGCTGCAGATGGTCTGTTTAACTCATAACTCTGATAACCCATAACTAATTTAGAGAATAAACACAAACCTATTAGACCATGTACCAGTGCGCAGAGTGTATTTTTCTATCCTTAAAATAGCAAAAGAGTATTCTGACATGCCATCAATGCTTTTGCGTCATGAACTTTAGACTTTGCATCTTGATCGTTAAAATAGAGCCCATAAAATGTATAAAGAAATAAAACTGAATTAAAATTAATTACACTAGCAATAACAACAAATTACTTACACAAATATTAAAATCAAAAATGTTTTAAAAATACTACAAAAACTGAAATAGTTACATTCTTAAAAGTAAAACGATAAAAAAAGTCTGAAAATATAAATGTTAGATAATAAAACTGCTTTGAGGGTGGCAAGGTGGCTCAGTGGTTAGCACTGCTACCTCATAGCAAGAAGGTTGCTAGTTCAAGTTGGCATTTCTGTGTGGGGTTCACATGTTCTCGTGTTTGCCTGGGTTTCCTCTGGGTGCTCTGGTTTCTCCCACAGTCCAAACACATGTGCTATAGGTGAATTAAATAAACTAAATTGGCCTTAATGTATGAGGGTGTGTGAAGGAGTGTGTATGAGTGTTTCCCAGTACTGGGATACGGCTGCATGGGCATCCACTGCGTAAAACACATGCTTTAATAGTTGCCGGTTCATTCCGCTTTAGCGACCTCTGAAATAGAGACTAACCCGAAGGAAAACGAATAAATGAATGACAATATTTTTAAAATAAAACAACTGTAAAACTACTACTGTAAAACCTTCCAAGAATTATCCAGTAAAAGCAGACTAAATGTGTGGACAGCTCCTCCTTTCACTGCAGACAGAAATGAGACCGGTTTAGAGAGGGAACATCTGCTCTTCACATAAATACACGACACACGCAGAAATATCCCACGCGTTCTGCACCAACATCTCACTAATGGGACAATCGATTTTCCTCTCATTTCACCCACCAAAACGCTACGGCCGAGTTCACAAACAAATGTTGCAGAGCCTTGTACAGTGAAGTCTCTGGATGCTTATAAAATGCAGCAGTAAACCACAACAGGCCATACAAAAAAAGTTTACCATCTACTTCTAGGAATTGATAAACAACAGAAGACAGATTTACTGCAGGGCAAATCTTTAAAGAGACATTTTTAGTTCTGATATTTGGTGGCAGTTTATCAGGTAGTGACGATTTTGTTCTCTGCGGTGGCTCGTGCCACTTTAGTATTTTTATTTTAACAACAAAAACTAGTATTACGTAAATGTTTATTAATCATTAATAATAATAATAATAATAATAATAATAATAATAATAATAATAATAATAA
>CAIGQQ010005185.1:2734763-2767005 GCA_903798035.1 Danio albolineatus
AATAATAATAATAATAATAATAATAATAATAATAATAATAATAATAAGCCACGGTGGCGTAGTGAGTAGCATGTTCGCCTCACAGCAAGAAGGTCGATGGTTCGAGCCTCGGCTGGGTCAGTTGGCATTTCTGTGTGGAGTTTGCATGTTCTCCCCGTAGTTGCGTGGGTGTCCTCCAGGTGCTCCGGTTTCCCCCACAAGTCCAAAGACAGTACAGGTGAATTAGGTAGGCTAAATTGTCCGTAGTGTAAGAGTGCGAATGAGTGTGTATGGATGTTTCCCAGAGATGGGTTGCAGCTGGAAGGGCATCCGCTGCATAAAACAAATACTGGATAAGTTGGCGGCTCATTCCGCTGTGGCGACCCCGGATTAATAAAGGGACTAAGCCAAAAAGAAAATGAATAATAATAATAATAATAATAATAATAAAGCAGCTCATTTGCATTTAAAAGGACACACGAAAAACCCCACAATGCATTTTTGCTCACCAATAGTCACGGTCACACAATGAGAACAAGGAGGGTTATCTCTTTAAGGCAATTTATTCAAAACAATGTGGATTGTTCAGCAGGAGGTAGCAGGTAAGTGATATTCTAGATTGTGATCAGTCTTAAAAACAGTTCATGAGAACAAGAATCTTCAATCAATCATCAGAGAATAACAGTCACTTCCCTTATTCACAGTTTGGCATCAACGGGTTAGGAGAAACCTCCATGGGAGGAAGGAAACATCCACGGAAGAAGGTCAACAGAGGAGAAGGAGAGGTGAACCATCTGACTTCTATTCCAGTCAAGGACTGACTGGAATTGGGGAGTTTAAATAGTGAGCTGTGATTGCTGCTGCAGGTGTGTCTCATTAGAACTCAGGTGAATGTGCACTGGTGTGATGAGAGGTGGCTGGAGAGGGAGAGCGCTGATTGGAGCTGCAGGAGCGAGATGGTGAGGGAGACTAGTGATTCGAGCATTTAATAAGCTCAATATCTCTAATAAAAGATGTGTGGGGTATTTTAAGATGAAACTTTGCAGACATGCATGGGATGCCAGAGATTTATATTATATCTCATGAAAAGAGTAATAATGTGCAACCTTTAAGACTGCAGTTGGGATCAACCCTTCAGCAATGATCAATCCCACTATGGGGTCCGACCGCAGGCCTCAGTCTGAAACATCATCCACAACCTTCAAACGTCTCAAGAGCTTCGTCATCTCAGACGACTTCAACATCTGTGGCCGCTGAGGGTAAGATGAAGCGCAGAAGGAAATATAAACCCTGAGCAGGAACTCCTGATGCTCCAATTAACAGTGGAGACTTGAAAGTCATCCATAGAAGAGAAGGTAAAATTCTGCCACTCAACTGCTATTCAAAATGAATATCTCAACTCAACAAAAAAGCATTAAATTGATCAAAAGTGACTGTAAGCACATTAACAACGTTGCAGAAAATTTTTAACATTTCTACAAAATGATTCAAAATTGAATACAAAGTTCTGTCATGAAGCTCTTTGTCTGCGCAAGCTGGTTATTTGTTGACCTTATTCTGAGTGTTATTCGAAAGTGCACTTGTTTTTTTGATAGTTTAAACTTTGATAGATAACTTCTGATTCAGTTGCCAATGGGATAAATGACTGGGAATATTAAATGGCAGAAAACTGTCAAACTAATTGCTCTATGAAGAACTTCGTTCGTGACTATACATAGAATAATAAAAAGTAGAATAATATACTAAAAAAAGATCAGTCTGCAAGATCGAGTAGCACAATAAGCTGTTTTTGTTCTAAAAATCAATGAAGGTGAATGAGACCTAAAGTCTCGAAGCATAAAGATCCTGATCGTACGTGAAAAATAAGGTCAATATATTATGTTGCAGGAGCAGGGTGTTATAATCTCAGACTGCATGTTTGAATATAATGGGAGCAGCAAGTCTTGCTATTTGCTCTGCCATAATAATCAAAGCAGCAGCGCAGCAGATTTATTCCACCAAGACCAAACACATCATCAACGCCATATACATATATAACTGATTTCTGTGAGAATCTTGGGTCTATGTGGGTTCCAGTAGGTCTTCTGCAGTATGTGTGATGATTGGGATGCAGCTCAACAGATGATTCATCAGAAAAATCTACCTTCTGCCACTTTTCCAAATGATCAACTACAAGTCAAGTTATTATTTGTTGCTCTTACAACTGGGATCTACGTAGTGTAGGTAGTGTGAGAGCAAATGAGCTATAAGCTGTTTTTTGTCATAAAAATCAATTTAAGTGAATGAGACAGTCTCAAGTCAAAAAGATACCACTTATACATGAAAAATATTGCCAATAAATTCAGTTTGCAGGAGCAGTGCGTTATAATTTCAGACCGCATGTTTGAATATACAGGCAGGGGCAAGTGTGCATCTGCTCTGCCATAATAATCAAAGCAGCAGCAGCAACAGCAGCAGCATAGCCAATTTAGTCCACCTTAACGTGCACATATTAACTTGCAAAATGCATATTTGTTACCATACTAAATCTCTCCAAGAGTTGCAATTACAGACCAATTTTTACTGTTCTGTTGAACCTTAAATTAATCAAGAACCTTTTGATTGGAATTTTCAAGTGTTTTCAATGCAGATTTATTCCACCAAGAGCAAACACATGAACATTGCCATATATAATCATATATATATACTGATTTCAGTGAGAATCTTGGGTCCATGCGGGTTCCAGTAGGTCTTCTGCAGTATTTGTGATGATTGGGATGCAGTTCAACAGATGATTCTTCTGAAAAATCTACCTTTTGCCACTTTTCCAAATATTTGTTGCTCTTACAACTGGGATTGACGTAGGAGCAAATATACTATAAGCTGTTTTTTGTTCTAAAAATCAATGAAAGTGAATAAGACAAAGTCCAGAGCCAAAAAGGTCCTGCTCGTACGTGAAGAATAAAGGCTATATTCTATGTTTGCAGGAGCAGTGCCTTATAAATTCAGACCCTATGTTTGAATATACAGGAAGGAGCAAGTCTGCATTTGCTCTGCCATAATAATCAAAGCAGCAGCAGCATAGCAGATTTATTACTCCAAGACAAAACACATCAACAATGCAATGTACATATTTATTACCATACTAAATCTGTTCAAGAGTTGCAATTACAGACTAATTTTACTGTTCTTTTGAACCTTAAATTAATCAAGAACCCTTTGATTGGAATTTTTAAAGTGTTTTCAATAACATAACATTCATTTCAGGTTTTAGAAATGAAAATACACATTAATACTAGTACAAATCAAACCATTCATAGTTTGTAAAATAGACAATTTTCATTTTAAACAAAATCTGATGACATAATTTATTCACTTTTACACCCTATGTAACTACAAAATTTGTGCTGTGTGTGACTGCTATTTTATACCATAATAATTTCATACTGGAAATGTGCTATTGGCCACATTTAAAACAACAATGTGAACCGCTGAGAAAAAAAAACGCCGATTTGAGCATTACACCTCGAAGTTTGAACAATAGCCTAAAAAACTAGATCTTCTACATTAAACAGCTGTATATCATGTGCTGTCATATCCCTGTTCCCAAATATCCCAAAAGTTCATCTCTTCCCTGTGCTGAGAAGCATGCACTTCAGCACTATGATAACGGTGTGTTGGCAGTAAGGTGGCCGGAGCTCATTACTGATGAACACAAAGCTCAGGAGAAGGAGAGGATGAGACAGATGGTGCTGTACAGCGAGATGTGAACCCCGGGCCGCAGAAGTCAGCTCCACTGGGGCCAAAGCAAGGTAAGCACTGACAGCACACATGTATTACGGTCGACAATGCAACAGAGCTCCAGATCAGCTGAAGATCTCGGGACACATGCTGTTTGCCTGTCTGTTTTCATCCGAGTCAGTCATGCGTCACAGTAATGTTGTGTAGAATATATATTCCAGGATCAGCACAAGTGAAGCTCAACTGACTGCATTTGTAGTATAATTATCACATTAGCTTTCTTAAAAAACAAAACAACAACAACAAAGTATGAATATGAAGCTCCTACAATAATAATGAATGAGTAAATGATTTCAAAATAATATCAACAGTCTTCATATCTTCATACATATCTTGCTTAGTGATTAACAGTTGCCATTGAAATGAATGGGTTTCATAGCATAGCTCTTTTTGCATACGATGGGAAAGCGCAAGCTATTAAAATTAAATGAGTTTCATAGCGCTGCTCTTCCTGTGTGCGATGTGAAAGTGCAAGCCAATTAAATTCATGAATTTCATAGCATAGCTCTTTTTCCATACGATGGGAAAGCGCAAGCTATTAAAATAAATGGCTTTCATAGCGCAGCTCTTACTGTGTACGATGTGAAAGTGCAAGCCAATGGAATTAATGGGTTTCTTAGCATAGCTCTTTTTGCATACGATGGGAAAGCGCAAGCTATTAAAATAAAATGGGTTGCATAGTGCAGCTTTTCCTGTGTACGGTGTGAAAGTGCAAGCCAATGAAATGAACGGGTTTCATATCATGGCTCTTTCTGTGTACGGTGTGGAAGCATAAGCCATTGACATCAATGAGTTTCATAACGTAGCTCTGTCTGAGTACGATGTAAAAGAACAAAACATATTAGCTTTATTTAAAAAAAAAACTGTTATGTATGAACATGAAGCTCCTAAAATAATAAAGAATAAGTATATTATTATATTATATTATTATATTATTATTAGGGCTGTCCAAAAATTAATCGTGATTAATCACATCCAAAATAAAAGTTTAACATAATATTTGTGTGTGCTCTGTCTATATTTATATTATGAATATAAAATACACAAATGCATATACTTGATAAAATGTTGGTTTATATTTAGATATATAAAAGATATATGTGTATGACACAAATTTTACATTTGAATATGATGTAACTACTTTGATGTAACTTTTTTATATATAGTTTTGGCTTCTATGAATGTGTTTATCACATATACATAATAAATATATATAACACACACACATATTATGTCAAAACAAACTTTTATTTTGGATGTGATTAATCACGATTAATTTTTGGACAGCCCTAATTATTATACATGCTAAGTGAACATGCATGTTTATTTGAAAAACAATGCTGAAGTCAGATATTCTGTTTTCCGTGCCGGAACAATGTCTTTCTATTGGTAATTTTAACTTGCCTTATATTTAAGCACCCTGGGTTGCCTTGGTGGAAAACCGCATATTACATCCATTCAGTCAGAAATGTATTTGGTACCTTTTGACAGTGGAAGCGGCCATAAAAGCATACCGAACCGTACCATAACACTCAGTGGAAACGGGCCATAATTATCTTAGTATAGACCCTTTAAGCCGACATTATGCAAAATAGCTAGTAATTTACTGTGTACTTATGAAAATTATTTATGAAAATGCCAAATAATTATTAGAAATTCTTTTTTTAAACTACTACGTTTAAAGCGAAAACAAAAAAATCTTCCATTAAACTGCCTTTGGGAAATATTTGAAAAAGAAATACAATTTTAGAAAAGGGCTAATAATTTTGCGTTTAACGTTCAAAACAACAGTATTTGTAAAGAATTAAAAAGTTTTGTTTCGTAATAAAATTTCTCCTGTAACTTGTGATCATTCTAATGCATCCTTGCTGATTTAAAGCATTAATTAAAGGCTTAAAAATGGGGAAAAAAATCAGGAGTTTCAAAGAAATGATTAACCGCATGAATCCTGCAGGATTTCTGGGAAACTTGACAAAGCTGCTAGAAAGCCAAATCCCCTTATAGAAAAAAAAAGTCTTTATGTGTACAATTGTGCCCATGCATGCTTATCAGGACCCACCAAATGCCTGACTTTCAACAGTGAAGTTCACTGTATATATCTAACTTAAGACGACATTCTTCAATGAATGATTCATTGCTTTCACACCAGTCTATTACTGTTAGAGACATGAAGCCGGACATGTTCATGCTTCTAAACATGTCTCTGTGATTGGTTGCTTTAAAACTGCAGTATGTAAGTTTTGCCTCTCTGTCGCCATCTCTGTTTGAAATGTGCAACTGCAGTTATTTGTGGAAGTCTATTTTTTAGGTGGGTTGAAGGCTGCAGCACTGCTGGGTAGACTGTATTTTAGAGTCACAGATCTTACATCTGAGAAGTTTGACCCAAATAAGAATTTTCACAAGAGAATGCCATCTAAACCACTAGGTAACATGTTTAGTGGGCTGTTCGCAGTCATTTAGTGCTATTCTGAGAGAATTGAGATTGAGTCCTGATTTGAGTCGTAAACTTTCCTGATTCGATCCTCCAGTTAGCTTTTATCACATTGTAACATGCTAATTATTATTGTTGTACTTTGTTCTGAAATTGTTAGTATTAACAGCATTAGCATTGTGTGACTTGTGAAATTAGTGTTAGATTTAAATTAAAATTTAGATTTATCGTTTTTACCAGCATTGCCATGATAGCACAGTAGCACTATTCCATGCAGCAGGAACAAGTATACTACACAGAAATGTGATGTCGGCATGTCATTTGAGCAGAGTTTGTTTTTCTGGTTTGCATGTGTGGTTAATGCATAGATAAGTATTTGGTTGTATGAGCAGAATATCCACAGAGTGAAGATAGATCCTCTCACGCAAGATAGTCAATGAAAAGTGAAATGCAAGCCATTGAAATTAATGGGTTTCATAGTGTAACTCTTTTTGAGTACAATGTTAAAGTGCTAGCCACTGAAATGAATGGGTTTCATAGCGTAGCTCTTTCTGTGTATGATGTGAAAGCACAAGCCATTGAAATGAATGGGTTTCATAGCTTAGCCCTTACTGTGTATGATGTGAAAGTGCAAGCCATTGAAATGAATGAGTTTCACAGCTTAGCTCTTTTTGTGTACAATGTGGAAGCGCAAGCTATTGAAATGAACAGGTTTTATAGTGTAGCTCTATCAGTGTATGATGTGAAAGAGCAAGCAATTGAAATTAATGGTTTCATAGCATAGTTTTTTTTTTGAGCATGATGTGAAAGCACAAGTCATTGAAATTAATGGGTTTCATAGCGTAGCTCTCCGTGTATGGCATAAAAGTGCAAGTCATTGAAATCAATGTGTTTCATAGTGCAGTTCTTTCTGTGTATGATGTGAAAGCATAAGCCATTGAAATTAATGGGTTTCATAGCTTAGCTCTGTCTGCATATGATGTGAAAGCGCAAACCATTGGAATGAATGGGTTTCATAGCATAGCTCTTTCTGAGTACAATGTTAGAGCGCAAGCCAATGAAATGAATGGGTTTCATAGCTTAGCTCTGTATGTGTACGATGTGAAAGCGCAAACCATTGAAATGAATAGGTTTCATAGCTTAGCTCTCTGAGTACAATGTGAAAGCACAAGCCATTGAAATGAATTAGTTCTATAGCTTAACTCTTTTATGTACGATGTGGAAGCGCAAGCCATTGAAATGTACAGGTTTCATAGCATAGCTCTTCAGTGTACGATGTGAAAAAGAAAAAGCCATTAAAATGAATGCGTTTCATAGCGTAGCTCTTTCTGAGTATGATGTGAAAGCGCAATCCATTGAAATGAATGGGTTTCATAGCGTAGCTCTTTCTGTGTATGATGTAAAAGTGCAAGCCATTGAAATCAGTGGCTTTCATAGCGTAGCCTTTTTTGAGTATTATGTGAAAGCTCAAACCATTTAAATGAATGGGTAAATATAAGGTAAGGACATATTTTTGATCACTGACTGTTGATGTACTTGTTCATAAATTAATTTCAGGCCATTTTTAACAAAAAAAAAAACATTAGAAATTGCAGCTTAAAGTCCAAATGAACTAAAAGTTGCTGAGACTTTATTTTCAGTAACCTGATACACTTCCAAATGAAAGTAGGGGCAGGGCTTTCTTCTCATAGCCAACTAAGGGTAAGAGCAGCTTGGCTAAGAATATTGTGACTGAAGCATCAAACTGATGTCAACAGAAGGATTACCAGTCCAAATGCAGAAGCAAATGCTCAGATTTTGATTGAAGATTACCAAAAAGATTACCAGTGGGTTAACCTGCAAGGATTAATTGCTCACCAAAAAAATAACAATGTGTGCTAGCAAAATAAACATTGCAAATTTAGATTGTACAAGACCTTTAAATGTCATTCAGACAGACCTGGAAAGTTGCAATGGTGTCCAGACCTTCTGCGATCACTCTGAACATCTGCTTGTTTGATCGTCTTACCTTGGACCATTCGCCGGTCTTCCATTCATAACATTTGGAGTGGTCCTCACAGGCCTCCACCTCAGCGGGACGGGACACGGGGTCACAGAGACCCTGAGGATTGGTGCAGGTCACCGTCCGCCTCCTGCTGCCGCGTCCACATTCAGAGGAACACTGCAACACACAAAACACCAGCAGAATTCAGAGTGCAAAATGAGGAAAATAAGTGCGCAATCGGGTGCAAAGAGGTATGGGGATATATTAAGACATAAGCAAGAGTGCCGGTCATTAAAACAGGCGTCCTGCAGAGTCTCACAAACGCTTTTCTCCACTGACTGAATCCACTCTAATGAAGTGTTTACAACATCAACAACAACACGGAGATGTGAAACGAGACCCACACATTTGAAAACAGCCACAGTGCCCTCCATAGGCCAGGAAAAAGCCCACAGAAACAAGCATGCAGATCCTGACAGACTTCTCCCCCCCCAGATCACTTCACTAGAATAAGAAAATCCATATTCTGGATAAGTTGGCGGTTCATTCCGCCATGAATGAATGAATGTTTGTTTTAATGCCATATCTGCAGCATTGGCTATATTCATAACCTATACTAAATAAACAACATATAACATGCAATCATATTGGTTTCTTAAACATTCATTGTACAAAATATATGCAAATAACAACAACACTGATATATACTGTATAGGGCTGCACGATTTGGGAAATTGTCATATTGCGATTATTGAGGTGTATTATTGTTTATGAGAGAGAAATCCAGCATGCACTATTAAACATATCATATATACATATATACATACACACACACACACGCATACATACAACTTTTGGTTCTGCTTATTTGATTTAATTTAAAACGTGGCCATATGCATTATATGCATCCTATATACATGAAAACATTAAGCATGTTTCTGGTTTTATAGAGAACGTTGGGCACATGGAAAGGTTAACAGCAGATATTCCTCGTCACTCACCACCATACATGCATACAATAATTCTTCTAGTTTCAATTTAATTCAATTATTTACTTTGAATTAAAACACTGAACCTATGATGACGGTTGTGAGCAATTTTGTCGGTTAGAGGAGACTTGACACCCGACGACAATTTTCACTTGATGGACGAAAAGGTGTTTGGCTGATTCTTTCCTGAACTTGCCTGCGAGTGTGCCTTTTCAGACCGCTCGTCCCTGAATCACTGGTGTACTAGACTAGGATTAAGCATGTTTTACAAGCAGCATACGACGTGCTATCACCGTCGCATTTACTCTCATGAACTTTATTAATATTTCCGGCTTCCCGAGTAGTTCTGTTCATTAATGGACGTCATTACTTCTGACTTACTGCTGCAAATAATGTTTTTAATACTAATTTTCCGCGGGCATTAGCGCCTTCCAGCCCTAATGGCTTCTGGGTCGTGTAGTTCTTTTTTAATTGCGTTAAATTGTAATCGTATTAAAAGGAAACTACAAAAATGGCGGTGCATTTTCTTTCTTGAATGTCTTGTTACGTCCACGAGTGCATTCGTTTATTTTATATAATCGCAAGATTCGCTGTAATGTAATCGCATAGGCTGACATCGCGATTGCGATTGCGATTAATCGGGCAGCACTAATACTGTACAAACCTTTAGTTTGATTAATAATAAATATTCTAAAACTGCCCCAGAAGACACCTTTTTAAAGTTTTCCCTACCATCCCAAGTTTTTTTGCTCATGACAGTTCGTTTATACAGTGAATGAGACTCCATATGCTTTGTGATTTGTTACTTTTGATAAAAAAGCGAAAAAGTCTTCTCTTTCATCTTTGTCTAGATTAATTTGGGGAAAATTATTTCGATGAAATCTTCTGTTCAATGCTATTGTGCTCTGACATGCAGTTTTTTTAAAGAAGGAACGCTTATGTTTAGGCTCTAATATTTCATGATAGCAAGAGCAAAACGCAGTTCTCCGTGAGCTTTAAATAAATCCTGCTGACTTAAGCTCAGACCTGGGACCATTCGGATGCCTCCCACACGGTGAGGCATTGTCGTCCCTCGCAGTGCTGAACGCTGGCCGGTTTGGAGCTCAGACAGTACAGGTCTCTGGTGGGAATATATGTGCCATTTTGCAGTTGGTAAACGCAGCCGACTTCCCTCTGCTGCAAGCCTTTACCACAGGTTAATGAACACTGTGTCCAATCGCCAGTCACCCACCTGAGAGAAAGAGAAAAAGAAGTAGAAAAGACAGTTTTACTGTGCCGTATTATGCTATTTTCTAAATGTTTTTAGGAAATATGGTCATTTTAGAGCTCCCATAAAGTTTTACCATTTTTAATCCATTCAGCATATCTTTGGGTTTTAGCTCCAAGCTTAGCTTAGCATAGATTATTAAATCGGATTAGACCATTAGCATCTCGCTCAAAAATTAAAAGTTTAATTTAGTTTTTAATGTTCAAAACAACAGCATTTACACAGAACTGAAATGTTTTGTCACATTGTGCCATCTTCCCTGTCACTTGTGATTATTTTAACAGACAGTTCAGCTCGATGACCTATAATGTCTCCGACAAAGCCTGAAGTCCTATTTGGCAACTTGATAGCAACCGTCTAGGTGTAATCAATTTAAAAAATCAAGAGTGGGATGTAACTGATGTCAAAGAAATAAAACGTGAAAGTATCTAGAAATTCCATTTAAAATATATATATATATATATATTACTGATCAAGGCGCAAAGTCTTGCATGGCACACAAGCATTAAACTGAAAAAAAGCCCCCCGAGGTGAAGAAGGCATGTTAAAAATAAATGATTTAATTGTTGTCACATGTAAAGATATTTGTGTATTGCTGTACATCCTGTGTGTATTAAGCACTTGTATAAGCGTTTGGACCTGCATAGGCATATGACTAACGCGCTCTACGATGGACTTTAGAGCAGTTTTTAGTTGGTCAATGGCACGGTCTATTTCAGTTGCTTAAAATCGCAAATGGATTTGCTATTTAAACAACGTGGCGCAAAATGTGAAAATTAGGGTTGCGCTGGTCTAAAAATAGCAATAAATCACGTTATACATGTCTTGCACCTTATTGCGGCAAGTGTATAATAGGGCCCATTGATTTTGGGGCGGAGTGCTGCTAAAATGCTAACTTGCTTCTAGGTTTCTGTATACAAATTGACGTCAAATTTCCTCCATTCTATAGTTCCTAGCCATCAAAACTAATTTTCGAACAAGATGTTAACGGTCTAATCAGATTCAATGATTTATGCTAAGCTAAGCTAAAATTGTTTCTGCCAGTACTCTAGACTGGCTGAATGGATTTAAAAATGGTAAAACTCTAGAAAAAAACTGTTTAACTCTAGGGTACGTTGCAAAAATGCAGAAAAAAAAAAATTCAAAATCAAGTGAAATCAAGTTGTTTCCTTAAAACAAGCAAAATAATCTACAAATAAGGTAAACAAAATAATATTGTTTTCTCTTTGAATTGAGATTATTTATCTTACTCCATTGGCAGATTATTTTGCTTGTTTTAAGGAAAAACTCACCTAAGTTTAAGTCATTATTTCTGAAAACAAGAACATATTTATTTTTCTTGTCTAGAAAAAGCTTCTAGATTTAAGAATTTTTAGATATTTATACTAGAAACAAGACAAAAGCTCCAAGTAAATAAGCATTTTTGCAGTGTGGCTTTAATATGAGCATATGACTGTAACACTGGTAACACTGTAAAAAAAAAAAAAGTTGACTCAACTTAAAATTTTAAGGCAACAAAATAAAAAACTTAAATTGAGTCAAGTGAAGCAATTTAGTTGAAAGTTCTCAAAATGTCCTGAAAATGTCCTGACGTTTTTTTACCTTAAAATTTTAAATAAATAAAACTTTCTTTAGTTTTAGTTAGTTATAGTTTTAGGGCTCTATTTTAAAAATCTAGGCACAAAGTCTAAAGCGCAGGGTGCAAAAGCATGAAGGGCGTGTCCAAATCCACTTCTGCTATTTTAAGGATGGGAAAATACGCTCTGCGCCCCAGCGCATGGTCTAACAGGGTTGTGCTTATTCTCTTATGGGTGTGTTTTGAGAAAAAAAACAATCATCTTCCATTCCCTTTAAGAGTCAGTTGTGTCATGCCATGGTGCATTTACTATTTACATGGCAGACTGTATAACTGTAAAAACTGAATGCTTCACTAGCAAGAAAACAGTTAAACAGACCATCTGCAGCGCGAGGATAAAGAATGAGCCTCCTCCAATCGGCCTTTACTTTTAATTTCTTTTTCTCTCTTTCGTGGATAAGCAAATGGTGTTGTACACTCCACTGAAGACATCCATTAGCCTACATATTTAATTTTGTTTGTTAAGTGCAATGATTTGTTTCAGAACTGTTTCTAAATTCAGTTCTAATTTGCAGCAAATGAAAAAATAAATAAAATAAATAAATAAAAAAAAATAATAATAAATAATAACGAAGTGTGGTCAAAACCAAGTGTGAAGTCATATCCAAACACACATGCTATGCCCCATGTGGTCTAAAACCTGACAGGTGGACAAATCTAAGCTTGTTTTTATTAAAACAAATGTAAATATGCATATAATAAATAAAACTACCAATAAGTAGTTAAAAGTAATATTTTTTGTAATATTTTTTTCTTTAATTCTTTTCAATTGTAAAGATATTTGTATATTGCTGTACATCCTGTGTGTATTAAGCAATGTGTAAGTGAGGTTGCACAACTAACGCGTTCTGCACTTGACTTTAGATCTGCTTCAGCTGGTCTATTGCGGAACACCCCTGAGTCCACAAAGTGGCGCATATGGATTTGCAATTTAAACAACGTGGTGGAAAACAGGAAAATTAGGGTTGTGCTGGTCTGTAAATAGCAACACATCGCGGCAAACCTGTCTTGTGCTTTATTGCGCCGGGTGTATGATAGGGCCCTTAATCTGTTTGTTAGCATTCGGTTGATTTGGCTTTGTTGTAAAAGAGATCTGAAGTCCCTTTCTAACATGTCTACACTAAAACAGCTCCTTAGATTCAACATATGAAGGTGTTCGTATTTTTTTCTTCTTCTGCAACCTGACAAAAACCACAGCTGACATCATATGCTACAATGTACCAAAGCCTTTCATCAGGACCCATAATGAAATCTGGATGTTTTAATCATCGCTTTATATTATGACAGAACATAACAGATGATTATCTCCTTTTCTCACATAAGCAGTCAGGAAATGAGCTAGCACGAAAATCTCACCAGATGAGATGGAGAATAAAAATAAAGCCATCTTTATTAACTGCTTAAACAACGCCATGAGAGATGACAGGCAAACATCTGGAAACCTACAGGAAGCATTTATGTCCTCATTCTTACTTGCTATAAACCAGTTGTCCTTCTATAGGCAGAAAAAAGTGTACAATTACTTTTCTATGTGACCTGATCTATGCCTGGTAGACAACAGAGGAGTGAAAACTATTTCCCAGATGTACATTGGATTAAAGGACTTGAAGGATCAGAATATATTCATCCAAATGGACTCATCCAAATATGACTTCAACCAGTTCATTCATACTATATAGGTCTATGGCTACCACTTTTTGCATAAAGGCTTGGGCCAAACGGAGAGTAAGTAAATACTGACTGAACTTTCATTTCTGTGTAATTAATACCCTAATAAAAACAGACCAGTGGAAGTCAAATATGTATTTGGAGATTAATTTAAAGTGCCATGTAATGAAAATCTGGATTCACATAGGTATAGCTGAATTATAAGAATTCAGCACATGGAATTGACATATCGTGAGCTTCAAATACCATCGCTTGCTTGCTCTCATGTAAATCCTGTGAGTGTAAAATCCCATTGAATAATAAGTTATAGGTTATTATTTTTGTTAAGATGTCTGATTGGCCGCTTTAGACTGCTTGCTTTCTCCTGATTGGCCAACAGTGTTTTAAAAGGCCAATCCGAATAATAAAGTAATAATAATAATAAACCCTGACGATCCATATGGGATCATTCATGAAAACCGTAAAGTGGACTGACACCGTTCTAATCTACTAGAACTTCTATGTTAAGCTGCTTTGACACAATCTACATTGTAAAAGTGCTACAGATATATATGGATTGAAAACTGAATTAATATAAATGCCTCATGGCTAAATGTGATTGGCCACAATGTTTTCTAGTGAGTTTACAACAATGATTTCCCCCCTTATTCTTTTATTTATCCAAACCCGTGTTAAACATAATATGCACTGTATGCGGAACTTTTAATTTGAAAAACGAGTCAGAGATACTAAAAAGGAACAGTTTTTTAAAGCACAGTGTTCACCGTGCATCAGAATGCAAAAAAAAAGTTGCGTATACAGATTATACATTTAATCAGCGCCATCCCGAAGAGGTATACGGTCTGTTTAAATGTATCTTTTGTTAGTTTAAAGCTATTTTACCCCTTTTCCAAGATTTAAGAGAAGTATTTTGTGTCTCAAGAATGTGTCTGTAAAAAGTCTGACCTCAAAACACCCATCAGATTATTGATTATACCTTTCAGAATACAGGATTTTCTGCTTTTAACAACCATGTAGCGGTTTTTGTTGCCCGTGCCTTTATTGCAAATCAGCTAATTCTCCCTGGCCACCATTCCCACATGCCTATCAGAGAGTGCCCATCTCCTGCTGCGTCAGATAAACAGCACAGTGACAGACATGAAGGAAGCAGATCTCACGTGACGTTTGTAATACTACAGTAGGAATTTTCCCAATGATTATTTGATGTATTTGTTGTGGAGTGAATTCAAGCCTTTCTGCAATGATGAGTCACACACAATATCATTGCAAAGTTCACACACAGACACAGAGCGGGCAATGAGCGCGTTTAACTTTGCACTGTTTTTGCACGCAGATGTGACAGGATATACGTTAATATCCACTGCTGTATGGACGTTGGTTATGTTAATGTACAGAATAAACCTGATTTAATGTCCATGAACTGGAATTGAAGCCTCTTCTTTAAGAATTGTACTGACATGCGGCTGTGTTGATGAAGTAAAGCTGAAGTAAATCGCTGTAGTTCATTACAAACATGCACTGTTTTAAAACATTTTAAACTTGTAAAACTCATTCATAATATTATGCAGCTGTCAACCAATTCAGAGGGCGTGGAAGCCGCACTCCTACGTCAAGCTGCGGTGGGCCTTGAAATGGGAGGGATTTGGATCCGTTTTTTCACGTCAGGAAAAAAGAAATAAATGTATTTCAATCTGGCTACCACTGGAAGCATATTTCAAGCCTGTGGGAAGTACTGAGCAAAGTTACATTAGTTATATGAGGCGAATTCAAGGGCAAAATTATTAGCCCTCCTGTAAAACATTTATTTTATTTTTTTAAATATTCCTCAAGTGATATTTAATGGAGCAAGAAAATTATTTCCTATAATAATAACAATATTTCTTTTTTTTTCTAGGTTTTTTTTACCTTTATTATGATATAGGACAGTGGAGATTTCAGACAGGAAAGCATTGGGAGCAGAGAGAGGGGAAGGATCGGCAAAGGACCTCGAGCCGGGAATCGAACTCGGGTCACCGTGAGCACATCTGTGCTACATGTCGGCGCAGAGTACCACAGTATAATAATATTTCTTCTGGAGAAAGCCTTATTTATTTTTATTTTGGCTAGAATGAAAGCAGTTTTTACATTTTAGGATCAATATTATTAGCCCCCTTAAGCAATGTTTTTTTTAATTGTCTACAGAACAAACCATCATTATACAATTACCCTAACTTGCCTAATTAACCAAGTTAAGTTAAATATTTTAAATATCACCTTAAGCTGAATACTAGTGTCTTAAAAAAATATCTAGTCAAATATTATGTGCTGTCATCACGACAAAGAAATCAGTTATTAGAAATTAATTATTAAGACTATTGTGTTTATAAATGTGTTGAATAAATCTCTCCGTTAGAACAGAAATTGGGGAAAACATATAAAAGATGTAATAAATCTTTAGCTAACATCTTTAGATTTAACTTCAACTGTATGTGGTACCTGTACTGGCAGGGGTGGATGTTGCACTGCCGGATCTGAGGCGAGGGTTTGTTCTCCGGCTGACAGAAGCTGTCGTTCACTTGAGTCATGGTCTTATTGATGATTCTCATGCACGACACCACAGTCCGTCTCTCTCCTAAACAAGATATAGCAAAAAAGCATCAGAAAGAGCTTTATTGCCAGGTATGTTCACATATACGAGGAATTTGTTTTGGTGACAGAGTTTCTACAGTGGAACAGAATTACAGAGACAGGACAAAAAAAACAGATCATAAATATATTTTAAAAATAGAAGTAAGTGTTAAATGCAAATATACAAATTGACAAGTGTATGTACAGGTGTATGACTATATACAACGTTATATGTGCAGCTGTTATGTGCAAATTGGCATGTACTGTAAAGTGTGTTGTTACATGGGTATATAATATTAATATGAAAGCATGGGTATATAATATTGTCTTTATAGCCACTATGGGATGTCTGTGTACATTTACAGCCATGTCAGATCTCAGATAACTGCAGAATGAAACTTTTATAATCACGAGAGATAAAAATGATTAGAATCACTAAACCATTTCTAGTCGTCATCCATTAAATTTTGATAATGACCAAATTAGCAGCGAGAGAAAACATTGACCTGTGTTGGCTCGGTGCCGTTGTGCTCTGAACCTGTAATTCGCTATGAATTCTTAATGTTGTTGTTGCTTCAGAGCGTGGCGTCGTGCCAGGCCGTAGGATTAGCCATGTCATTAATTTTGTGTTGTTCTACGTTCGCCAAGAAAAACCAGGAGCAGTTGGAGACAGAGATTAATTCCTCAGAGCGACGAGCAATGAAGAAAAAGACACAAAAGATCTGTACCAAAAACACAGAGCGATGCCTACTTAGTCAGCATTTTGTACGCACGTCCCAGATGAAGAAGGTAGGACTAGATATTTGCAACATAGGCTCATTTTGATAATGTAGCCCTATATACATTTCTGGAGAGTGTGAATCATGTAGCCAGAGGAACGTTCGGCTGCATTTTGTCTTTTTTAACACTACGGGGCAATATGACGCTGTCAAAACACTCAAAACACTGACGGTTGGGTTTAGGTAAGTGGATGTGCGCTGGCCAATCTGTGCTTTTTAAAATACAATCGGTTGGGGTATAGGGAAGGAGATAGGTGGGGGTATCGGTCATTCAGTCAGTCAGTCGACAGCAGCTTCTGCTAACGGCACTCACAAGAGAAATTTGAGATCTCAAATTTGCACAGCAGACAGTGATATAGAGTCAATGGGAGGAGTTTAACAGGCAATCAACTGTGATCGATGACAAGACTTTTGTCAGGTAGTGTATCGTGATGTACATCCACTTAAAAGGGCCCTCTAAATAAGAAAATAAACATAGAGCACTGATTTTGCCCACTGGGAACCGATAAGATTGTGGATAACAAAATGATGTAAAGGATGGTCTGGTATGGTATCGGATGGTATGGTATGGTATGGTATGGTATGGTATGGTATGGTATGGTATGGTATGGTATGGTATGGTATGGTATGGTATGGGTCGGTCGGTCGGTTGGGTGGTCGGTTGGGTGGTCGTTCGGTCGGGTGGTTGGTTGGTTGGTTGGGTGGTTGATTGGTTGGTCCTCTAAATAAGAAAATAAATGTAGATTCTATGCCTGATTTTGCCCAATGGGAACCGATGGGATTGTGGCTAACAAAATGAGGGAAGGATGGTATGGTATGGTATGGTTGGTTGGGGGGTTGGTTGGTTGGTTGGTTGGGTGGGTGGTTGGTTGGTTGGTTGATAGGGTGGGTGGTTGGTTGGTTGGTTTGTTGGTGGGCTGGTTGTGTGGGTGGGTGGTTGATTGGTTGGTTGGTTGGGTGGGTGGTTGTTCGGTTGGTTGGGTGGGTGGTTGATTGGTTGCTTCATTCATTCGTTCAATTATTCCTTCATTCATTTTCCTTCGGCTTAGTCCCTTTCTTAATCAGCGGTCGCCACAGCAGAAGCAGCCACCAACCTATCCAGTATATGTTTTACACAGAAGATGCTCTTCCAGCTGCTACCTAGCACTGGGAAATAACCATTCACTCTCGCACTCAAACACATACACTTCTGACAATGTAGTTTACTCAATTTACCTATAGCGCAGGTGTTTGGACTGTGGGGGAAACCAGAGCACCCAGAGGAAACCCAGGCCAACACTGGGAGAACATGCAAACTCCACACAGAAATGGCAACTGACCCAGCTGGGGTTCGAACCCGCGGCCTTCCTGCTGTGAGGCGAGAGTGCAAACCACTGAGCCACCCTTGATTAAAGTTTATGAGGGCAAATGAGTTTTTACAAAATAACAATGTGCACAGATGCATCGTTTATGACAAGAACAACTATATACATATAAAAATGTATAAAAAGAGTAAATGTTGAATTCATGGTAACTTTAACATGCAGTACAGAAGCACCATGCAAATATAATCAGGGTCAATTGGAAGACTAGTGACAAGTTATCAACTTAACATTTGTTTACGAGTTGCATCTGAAATTCAGTTTCCCACCAAAATCTGATGGAGCTCGTTAGTTTGGCAGTTATATTCTGTCTCCTGAATACAGTACAGCCCCTTAACGACGGTTTCCAGAGCAACACACTTTTACCCCAGAAGCGTACAGCGCAGAGAGTCCTCAGTGTCTGTAAATTGGCCTCTTCTGAAGGAAACGCTCACTGAACACTTTCAGAAGAGACAAACCTTTGACGTACATAGCTGAAGGCTCGTGTTTTCTGTCTGTTGTTGGGTAGAAATACAATTTGATCTTCTCATTCTTGTTAAATGACAAGCAATTAACTTACTTATGCCATAGGAACACACATACACACACAGTTCAGTCATCAATTAGTGAGTTCCTGGGAAAATACCTTTCCAAATGAACAATCCCTTGGGAATCGAAGAAGAATTTGCTAATCAGGAGCCCAAGATGAGATCTAGTTATTAGCTTTGAGGATTTGCTGAATTTTCAGCATCATTAATCCAGGCTCCAGTGTCACATGACCCATCAGAAATTAATCGAATATGATTCATTACTTTGAGAAACATTTATTATTGTTTGTGTTGCACATTTGTGCTTCATTGTTTACGACGTTTTCATTGTGAACGACATTTTCAGTATGACATTATAAATATATATTGTATAACAACATTATAAATGCATTTACTGACATGCATAATCAATTTAATTTAATGCTGAAAATGTATTACTTTCTATAAAAAAGTCTCACTAACTCCAGGCATAAGCATACTAGGAGTGATTTTCAGCATTAATGAGCATTACGTGAATAAAATCCATACATATTTGAGGGTAATTGCTATAAAACTTAATACCAAGGGTCCCAATTATGTGTTTTATATTAAATATCATATTGCTGAACATATTCCACTTCTTCAGCATGCATACTTTAAATGAGTACATTTTATATTAAAAATCACAGTATTGTATATTTAACAATTCACTACTCACACCACAGATTATTTTAAGTGGACTAGTGATTAGTAGGGCCAGAGGGAATCTGCAGACATTTTTAGCTATTTCCGCAGAGAATTTTGTGAAAAATCTGTGGATTTATGCGCAATGATTTTAATGATTTTTTAACTAAAAGCTTAATATATGAAATAAAAATAATACCTTCTTTTCTTTTATTTAATGTTTACAATGCAAATCCAATTACATCCACATATTTGGTAAACAAAGTTAATCTAATATAACATATCTACTAAAAGACAGAAAATATTACTTTACAAACTGTATTGTAAATAGATCATATGAACATATTTAACATTACTATTATTATGTCACAATTATATTAGTGAAATGAATTGAAATGCTGATTATGATTATGTACATTTACTAATGTACACAAGTAAATACATGATGGGCTAAAAATCTGCAGAACTCCAACGCTATCTCACGGAAATTCTTACGTTTTTGATTTAGCGGTTGATTTGTATGAATTCACACAATCTAATTAGTACGATTTGCTCATCCCCCAATGACGGTTGGGTTTAGGGGTGGGTTGGGTGTCACGCCTCTTTATATTAAGTGTCCTTAACTACTATGTACTTGCATCAAAAAAATAAATACAATGTACTTACTGTGTTCATAATGTATTTGAGAACACTTGTGGTTCTCTTGAGTTGGGATAGGGGTAGGGATGAGGACAAGTTTGGTGGTATGGGTACGTTTAAGGGTGGGTTAAGGTGTAAGGGATGGTCAAATGTGTATTTACAAATGTATTTACAGAAATTAATTACAGATGTAATTACATACAGGTATTTAATCAAGCGTGAGTACAATGTAAAAACATGTATTCACACAATAAGTATATTGTAACGAATTATTAATTTCGGTGTAAGTACATATTAGTTAAAGGGCCACGAAACCCCCCAGTCTCAGCGTGGTGTTTTCACACCTTCAGTCTGTAAAAGCTCAGGAAAGTGGGTGTGTCCAGCTCGGTTTAGGTAGGAGTGTCGGGGGAGGGAAAGAGGGAAGGTTTTGCATATAAATGGGAGTTTCCATTTGTGCACGCGCTGACTTTCAAACACACACACACACACACACACACACACACACACACACACACACGCAGGGTGAGAAAGACAGAGAAACAGGGACTATGTTCACATGGACTTCAGTCATCTAATTATTTGCCAAATTATTAATTCGTGGACTTTAACTGCAGTTTGGCACTTTAACGTTTATTCACGAACATTTCCTGCGTGTCCCCCGTGACAAACCAGATATTAAATGTTAGTAACTGCTGAAGGAGTGCATATTTAATGGAGTATTTGAAACGCACGGCATATTTCAGGAAAATAAATCCTGCATTTCTCGGTAACTAGATGCACTCGGTAGGCAGCGTCAGAAAGCCGTGTGTGTATACACTAATCTGTCACTAAATGCGGCGAAAAATCTACACGACAGTAATCTTTTGATTAAGATGTTTACACTTTACACGGATCTTTCAGTCTATAATACTGTAGTGATATTAACCTGCTGTAAACTCAGCAACAGTTCTAATCATCTGACTGAGGTCTGTCTTTAAACACTGAAAGAGTATTGTAGACGAAACCAACTAACTCTGCTATCTTCATAAACAAACAAACACCACTAAACGCCTACTTACCGATCAGGTGACATGTTCTCTGCAAACGTATTTATGACGCGTGGTAATACACCACTGTATTCCAACTGCTTGGGTCCACACGCGAGCTTTATTCTCATCTCGGGGAAATGGAAAACTTTGTTGCGGCACATTTATCAACGCAACACCGACGAACCAATCCTCTCAGCTGGCGACAAAACGTAGCGTCTCTCTGTCGTTTGAAAATTGTCACAGGTAAACACGTCTTCCTGTATATGTAGTTCATGCATATTAATGAAGCTCCGCGTCATACACAATAGAGCGCTCTGATTGGTTTGAACTAACGCCATGTCATGAATTAATGCCGCACGCTGACTGATGTCAATTTGTTCGCTTCCGGGAGAGATGTCCACTCTCCACGCTGGACCATATGCATAGATCTCAACGGCGTGACGCAGCCTCCAAAATTCGTTTCAAACCGGAAGAACGAATTTGCTCGAAATAACGCAAAAACAACCAATTTTCACTTTTTAGTCAATTATATGTGTCCTAATAGTGTTTATAGCAGCGTGGGACACATATATGACTGTCAACAGCCCAAAAAATGTGTTTTGGTGTTTCATGGCCCTTTAAGGCCACTTAATATAAAGTGGGACCACTTAACGTTTTGTCTGAAGATCAGGCTGGGAAATCAACGGATTCCGCATGGGCCTAGTCATTAGTAGTTTTCATTGATAGTTAAAATAATTTTATATATATATTTTATGACCGTTTTCATATAAGTTTTAGTTCAACTTTTTGCTGTCATTTTGTTTTTATTTATTTATTTATTTTTTAATTAACTGCATTTCTTTTTTAGCTTGTACTATGATTCTTTAGAAGTAAGCTAAAATACATATATTTATACACATATATGCATTTTTATTACATTTCTTAAGCTGATTAATTGTTTTAATTAATTGACTGCTCTAAAAAATATATTTAAAAAATATCATATATGGCTGGGAGGCACAAACTAAAAGGCGAAAATATAAATATTAGATAATAAAACTGCACTGAGAGCAGCACGGTGGCTCAGTGGTTTGCACTGTTGCCTCACAGCAATAAGGTCGCTGGTTCGAGTCCCAGCTGGGCCAGTTGGTGTTTCTGTGTGGAGTTTGCATGTTCTCCCGAGTTGGCGTGGGTTTTCTCTGGGTGCTCCGAGGCCAAAGACAAGTAAGTGAATTCAACAAACTAATTTGGCCCTAGTGTATGAGTGTGTATTGGTGTTTTCCATTACTGGATTGCGGCTAGAAGGGCATCCACTGCATAAAACATAAGCCGACCTATGCCGACACTAAGCCAAAGGAAAATGAAAAAATGAATGATATATGGTGCTGATTATGTTTACACACACACACGGAAAGCACAAGAACAAATCAACAGACTAAATGCAGATCAACCAAGACACAGGTGTACATAATCAATGAATAACCATGGAAACCAAACTAGAAGCTACTTATTTATTCATTCATTCATTTTCTTTTCAGCTTAGTCCCTTTTTTAATCTAGGGTCGCCACAGCGGAATGAACTGCCAACTTATCCAGCATATGTTTTACACAGCAGATGCCCTTCCATCTGCAACCCATCACTGGGAACATCACACACTAATTCACACACACACTACAGACAATTTTAGTTTACCCATATCACCTATACCACGTCTTTGGACTTGTGGGGGAAACCGGAGGAAACCCACATAAACAAGGGCAGAACATGCAAACTCCACACAATTGCCATCTGACCCAGACGAGATACGAACCAGCGTCCTTCTTGCTGTGAGGCGATCGTGCTACTCACTGCGCCACCTAGACGCCTACTTAATCCATTTTGAAAACATGTTCAAAAACAATAACAAATACACAATGCTGTTAACCCGATATACAATGGCATTGCCTATGTTTGGTCATACAGATCATCTCCAGAGGCATTATTGTATGTTCCCGCTGGAAACAACAGCCTCTTAAATAATATCTTAGCTATGTTAATGTACAACAGACATGTGCTGGCACCATTAGGCAGACAGTTATATTTGGCAGTTCTTAACTGGCTTAAAGGAGCAGCGCTGACCACAAAACAACCTCTATTTCACAGACGTGTCTAAAAGTTTCCAAAAACAGACACTGCGAATCTTTTGTCAGCTTTTTCAAGCCAGAATCTGCTTTGCAGCTTGTTTCGAAAACCGTTCTATTCGACACAGACAACCCAAAAGCATCGCGCACTATTCAGAAGCAATATCACATAACAATGGCTTTAGAAATAAATCTAACTCATGTGTTATTACGTGCAAATATACATGCTGATGCAACACTTCTGGCCCACAATGACACGTCTCTCTCTCTCAGCCCTCGGGAAATAATAACCACCACATAAAAGAAACAAGCAGATCGGCGTTCAAACTCAAGCTATTTTTAGGTGAGACTGCACGCCGGTCTGTGGCAGATAAGTGTTCATCTGATATCAGATTTGCAAAATAAAACCAGCAAAACTGTCACGCTCAGACAGGCTTAGGAAATGAGGCTGCATTGTCGTCTATCAGGTCATTTCATGCACGCAGATGACATGTTCAGCCTAAGTGAATAACATTTACGCCACGTGTCATGACTTTCACTGATAATGAAGCTTTCTGCACGTTTTGTGAGTCAATTAGTGTTCATATTATTTGTCTGTGATCTTCTTTACTCTCATTTGAGTCTTCTTATTATTATTTTGGGGGTGTTAACTATTCATTCATTTTCTTTTTAGCTTTGTCCCTTTATTGTGTACACCTATTCATTGTCTTCTACGTACTGCTGTCAACATTGCCAATTGTACATTGTTTTGTTTCTTTTTGGGAGTATGTTGTTGTGTGTTGTATTTTGCACTGTCGTGAGCCAGCATCTATTCATTTTCAATTATCATAGCACACGTGCTGCTGATGATGTGACAATAAAACTGATTTGATTTTAATCTGGGGTCGCCACAGCGGAATGAACCGCCAACTTATCCAGCACATTTTCTACCGACGGATGCCCTTCCAGCTGCAACCCATCACTGGGAAACATCCATACACTACATTCACACACATACACTACAGACAATTTTGCCTACCCAATTCCCCTATACCACATGTCTTTGGACTGTGGGGGAAACCGGAGCACCCGGAGGAAACCCACACGAACATGGGGAGAACATGCAAACTCCACACAGAAATGCCAACTGACCCAGCCGAGGCTCGAATCAGCAACCTACTTGCTGTGAGGCGACAGCACTACCTACTCCAACCACCACGTCAGCTGCACTCAAATAATTTTTACATGTTTACATTTTTCGTTAAATTTACATGTTAAGTCAATGCAAAGGCACGAATGGGCATCCTGCGGCACGATACACGAATGAGGCGGCACAAATTAATTGTTTTGCGCGATTGACGGAGATCGCGTGTTTCGCGCGAAACACCCGAGTTCGAAAATCTTCAAAACTTCAGCGGACATTCACGCCACGTTAACCAATCAGGAGCTTGGTTTTGTGATTATGACGTAGCACCTGTTGCTGGTGTCCCAGGGGAAAATCCTCCTGTAGCTACTGTATATATACTGTAATCAAAGTAAGATATATGAAAAAATACAGTGATTTTCTACAAGTGAAGCATGAACACACATTGTGTTGCATCTTATAAACACAACCAAGCCTTAAAAATACACTGTGGACCACCCCTTAAGGTATGGACTGAAGTCACCTAAAGATCGCATTAAGAGCTTAACGCTTTTGTGTTGTTCAAATTGACTACCCTTTCATTATGTTGGGGGCTGTTTTTGCCCCATTGACTTCCATTATAATGACATTTTTTAATTGCAACGCCATGACACCATGTAATCATGCATTCTTGATTCGTCTTGGTTTTCCCTGTAGGGAAGAGGTAAAATGTGTAATCTTTACTGTTGTGGATTAACCCTTCAGGCCTGTGCAGAAATGTTTCGGGCTTTTTTATGGAGTTCTGTGAACTGAAACAGCAGATTATAGTCTGTGCATAAATACACTTACTATTTTTACTATGTTCAGAGAGCTGAGCTGCTTATTTTAATTTTCTCAGACATATCAAGATTAGTGTTCAAAGGTCTCTCTCACACACACCATACTGCATATAGAAGGCAGAAACTAAGCTTTTTTTTGCAGTGCAACTGATGATCAAGAATAAAAATTGTAAAATTGTACCTCTTCCCAACAGGCAAAACCAGCAACAATCAAAAATGCATGATTATATGCTGTCAAGGCTGTGCAATCAAAAAAAGTTTATAATGGAAGTCAATGGGGGCAAAAACAGCCCCTAACATAATGAAAGGGTAGTCAATTTGCCCAGAGTGTATTGTTGAATTTTTTTTAAATTGTCAAAGCATTTTCCCAAAGTATGTATCAAAATAAGAGAAACACAGAAAAGGTCATGGTCAAACTAAGACTCAAAATCACCCCAGAGTGGATGAAAATATCCCAAACAGCACACAAGGGTTAATATACTTTTAAAAACGAATTCATAAGATATTACTGCAGCTTCTGCCTACATTCCAATATAAATATTCAGAGAATAATATTAAAATGATCCCCCCGCCGGCACTGACCTCCTCCGCAGTGCACGCTGCAGTCCTCCCAGCTGCTGTGGGTCCACAGGTACATGTGCTCTGGCTCCTTCACCAGATCACTGCTGTTCTCCTGAGACTGGTTCAGAGCCACCGTATACTCGTAGTGGATCCCGTAAGTCTGATCGTGGAACAGCAGAACCTGCAGAACCAACAAAAGTCAATCAAGAGCTTCAAATATTCTCCTCTAGCATTTAGTCCAAGACAATATTGGGCTCCAGTCTGGGAGTAAATTGTTGCGTTCCTTCCACACTGGTGCCACTATTGTGTTATTGATGACCATGAGAGGCTGTTTACATCTGGTCACTTGATGCATTGATTTTGTTTTAGATTGCATAGCTATCATATTGTAATAAAGACAGGTGTAAGTGCACTCTGAAATGCATTCGAGACGGATATAATTCCAATCGCTACCACATCAGGGGGTGTTCTGGGACGTATTCCAGACTAAACTAAACAGGTCTAAACGCATCTGGTTGCTGAAACCACACAAGTAGATTTGACTCCTCCCAAAATGTGAACAAATAAATGTGAGTGTCACGATCACCAGCGATCTATAGACAGAGATCGCTGGTTAACACACACACACACACATCTCATGAACTACAAATCTACTTGTAAACGGACTACAGATCCAGTCATGCAACACACACAAACACCTGCTCCATGTCACCATCTGATTAGACTCTCACAGCTGAAGCTGCTTCTGGACTGATTACACACACTACATAAGCAGCACATACACTCACCCTAGTCGCTGAGTATTGTTTACTGTAAGTGACATTACACCGCGTTTCCTTTGTTCCTGTCTTACCGTGTTTTGATCCTAGCCTTGATTGTTTATTTATCCCTGTCTGCTACCTGTCTTGTTGACCTTCTACCTGTACTCCGACTACAATTCTGGACTCCTGTTTACATCTGATTGCACCTGTTCACCACTGCTTTGCTGACCTTCCAAATAAATCTGCGATTGGATCCTCACCTCCGTTGTCAGTGTCACTCCCTGCGTAACAGTGAGAGTGTGTTATAGGCTATAGACCATTTCAATGTGGTGATGTCATCAGCCCATGAACCCTTCCTGCTTGTTATCAAACTATTTCATAACTGTAACAAGAGGTAATTGAATCATAACTTATTGCTAAAGAGCTATCATGACATTATTTATCAATACGTTGCTCTTTTTAGATTCTCGGAAGCTATGGAAATTAAAAATGTGAAACAGGAAGTATGTTGGGACCATTGTTTTTGTTTACATCCCTCAAGAGGGTCTATATGGATATATTATAGCCTATAGCATACCTGGACATTTTACGGTCACATGCAGCTCGTTGGACTTCTTTGATCGGCCAGATCAAAGTATTTATATAATTTAGATTCAAGTGCAGGGTGCCGCGGTGGCGTAGTGGGTAGCACGGTCGCCTCACAGCAAGAAGGTCGCTGGATCGAGCCCCAGCTGGGTCAGTTGGCATTTCTCTGTGGAGTTTGCATGTTCTCCCAATGGTCGCGTGGGTTTCCTCTGGGTGCTCCCCCACAGTCCAAAGCCATGTGGTTTAGGTGAATTGGGTAAGCTAAATTGTCTGTAGTGTATGAGTGTGAATGAGTGTGTATGGATGTTTCCAAGAGATGGGTTGCAGCTGGAAGAGCATCCGTTGCGTAAAACATATGCTGGATGAGTTGGCGGATCATTTTGCTGTGGCGACCACAGATTAATAAAGGAACTAAGCCGAAAAGAAAATGAATGAATGGATGAATGAAATTCAAGCGCAAACAGGGCCTTGCAATACGCAGGTCTGATATTGCGAGTCAACAAAAGGGGACTTTAACAGACAGCGTTTTTTGTGTTATTTCAAATGAAGACGAGTGGGTAAGAAGGAAGAGATGCACATGGAGTATGTCACGCTCATTTCAGAGCGCCGTGAGTTAAAAAAAGATTTCAGAGTGCCGAGAGTGAACCACAAGTCATGTGACAGGAACAAACCAGGCAGCTTCACACTTTTCAAACTAATAAAGGTAGACTAAATACCTCAGATTACGATTTAACAAATACAGATGCTCCCTCAGTTTCCTCTCTCATTACATCACATATCCACCTCACATTCAACCTGACTTCAGTGCACTTGTTCAGCCCATTACAGGCTAGAATTCTCTCACTGAACAATAAAAATATAAAAATTTTGAAAACAAGTTAACTGTATTGGTCTGGCCCTTTAAAACCACCCCAGAGTCTAATGTGGCCCCTTTGAAGAAAATTAACTGCCCACCCCTGACCTACAGGCTTTGGACATATAGCTAATCCAAAAGTAGTGACAATGCTACAGAAAACACTTGCTTCATTATTAGTTTTTCCATTTTATTCTATTTTTGATCGGCCAATAACCATGAAATTATAAAATGACAATGATAAATTAATATCAGATACACACACAAACACACACTTGTACAGCTATCTTTATGGGGACTTCCCATAGATAAAGATGTTTATTTTGTACAGGCTGTAAATTCTACCCCTCTACTCCAACCCTACCCCTAAACCCAACCTTCACTGGAAACAATCTGCATTTTTATCATTTCAAAATGCTTCATTCTGTGTGATTTATGAGCTGTTTTCTTCTTGGGGATCAACAAAACAAAACAACAACAACAACAAACAGGTCCCTGCAAGGTAAACATCGACTAGTATTGCTAAACTTCTGGACACATTTAGTCACACGTATACGCACACACGCACACACATGCACAAACACAAAGAAACCACAGTAGGACCAACAATATCAATGCAAACCAACATAAGACACAGGTGTACATAATCAATGAGTAACCATGGAAACCAAACTAGAAACTACTTAATAAATCCATTCTGAAAAGCAAAAGAAACATCTTTAAAATGCCTAATTCGGTGTGATTTATGAACCGTTTTGCTCATGGGGACCAAAAATAATAAATGTCCTCATGAGGTAAAAATAAACTGATATTGCTATATGTGTATGGTTATTTGGTCTCACACACACAAGCACAGACACGAGCATGTAGGCAAGCACATGGCAAGCACAGGAGTAACAACACAATAAATAATAACCAACATAAGACACAGGTGTACATAATCAATGAGTAACCATGGAAACCAAACTAGAAATTACTTATTAAATCCATTTTAATACAGCATAAGGCACAATAAGATGCCTAATTCTGTGTGATGCCTAATTCTGTGTGATTTTCCTCATAGAGACTAGGAAAAATATCTCCTTGAGGTAAAAATAAACTGGTATTGCCATACTTGTGAGGACATTTGGGTACACGCACGTCATGATTTTTCCAAATACGATGCGATCCTGGATTAACATCTATGTTGATCCTGGAACATCACTTTTGTTTAAATATGTAATCCATACCTATTCCCTACCCCTAAACCCGACCATAACTGTAAATTATCCTCAATATCAGAGGGGAATTATAGTTGGATGACAATAATGTAGAAGTACATAAACCTAACCGTAAGCCTAAACTCAATATAAACGGTAAATGTATCCCTTAATTCTGATTGGCTGATTGGAATGTTGTTCCAGGATCAACACAGACGTAAATCCAGGAGCATGTCCAACTTGGTAAAATCAGGTTGGTGTGGTCACACACACACAGAAGCAGCCACAGAAGGAACAACAGTATAAAAACAAAACAACATAAGACACAGCTGTACATAACCAATGAGTAACCATGGAAACCAAACTAGAAACTACTTAATAAATCCATTCTGAAAAGCATAAGGCACATCTTTAAAATGCCTAATTTTGTGTGATTTATGAACCGTTTTGCTCATAGGGACCAAAAATAATAAATGTCCTCATGAGGTAAAAATAAACTGATATTGCTGTGTGCGGTTATTTGGTCTCACACACACACAAGCACACCCACACGCATGTACGCACGCACACAGCAAGCACAGGAGTAACAACACAATAAATAACAACCAACATAAGACACAGGTGTACATAATCAATGAGTAACCATGGAAACCAAACTAGAAATTACTTATTAAATCCATTTTAATACAGCATAAGGCACATTAAAATGACTAATTCTGTAATTCTGTGTGATTTATGAACTGTTTTCCTCATAGGGACTAAGAAAAATATCTCCTTGAGGTAAAAATAAACTGGTATTACTATACTTGTGAGGACATTTAGGTACAGCCACGTCAAGAACATCTATGTTGATCCTGGAACATCACTTTTGTTGGAAAATGTAATCCATACCCCTAAACCCGACCATAACAGTAAATTATTCATGTAGAAGTACATAAACCTAACCGTAAGCCTAAACTCAATATAAAAGGTAAACATATCCCTTAATTCTGATTGGGTGATTGGAATGTTGTTCCAGGATCAACATAGACGTTAATCCAGGAAAATGTCCTACTTGGTAAAATCAGGTTGGTGTGGTCAAACACACACACACACACACACGCACGCACGCACACACACACACACACACACACAGAAGGAGCCACAGAAGGAACAACAGCATAAATACAAAACAAAAGAAACAGGTGTACATAATCAATGAGTAACCATGGAAACCAAAGTAGAAACTACTTAATAAATCCATTCTAAAAAAGCAAAAGGCACATCTTTAAGAACAATAACAAAGCAAATGCTGTTAACTCGATGTATCAGAGGGTATTGCCTATGTTTGGTCATCAAGATCATCTCCAGCGGCTTGCGAACAAGCTATCGGTCGGATTTTGAGTGGCTACCAAAATGCCGTGAGGAAACAGTGATCGCTTCCATTCATTTCCCATAATCATTTCCAGGGACAGGACGAGACTCTGGCCTCCAGCACAACCTTTACTTTATCACAAGATCCATCTCATGAGAGCCATTTCCCTCACTTACTGTGCAGAGCGCGGAGGTTAACAGGCCCTCCAAAAGAGCAGTCTCGCCATCAGCCTGTCAGTAATGACCTCAATGAAACACACGGCAGACAGAAGAGCGCGACCAAACGCAGAGACGCACACTTAAAACATTCAACAACAGTAGATGAAGGAAATATGCAGCCATCAAAAGCCATAATTTGTCAATGCATTTTGATATTGCGTTTAAATGTAATTTTAAGTTTAACGCATTTTATTATTATTTTATAACACTGTTCCGATTACAAAATTTTAATAGAAGTTTGATGATTTGCTTTCAGAATATTTTCATTAGCACCTATAGTAAATAATATATCTTTTTTACCGTCGTGTTCTGATTCTGTTTTTCATGACTTGTCTTCTAAGGGCCTTAATAACACCAGCAGGGCTCGACAATAAGGACTGCCCGATGGCCCGGGGCCAGCGTGCGACACGCTCGGGCCAGTATACAGAAGTGTTACTGGCCCGTTCGGGCCAGTGGTGCCTTGTCACTAACGTTTGGCTGCGACTGTCTGTCAATTGCGTGCAAATACAATCTTAGGTTGCTTTCACACATAGATGTTTGTTTCGGAATATGTCTCGTTTCCCCTGTTAGCGCGGTTCGATTGGCGTTTGTGAATCCAGCAATCACGCTCGCATCCGCGCCAAATCAATCAGTCCGAGATAACCGGAATGAGGTGGTCTCTGCTCGTATGAGCGGATCGATTGTAGTGAGAAAACAAAACTATCCAAAGAACTAGTGACCCAGGCTATATCACAGTGTATTAAGATTGTGTAATAGCCATGTATACGGCTATATGAACAGAGAATCCATCCCTACCGGCAAATATGCGCTTCATGTCTTAAACGAAAGTGAAAGCATGCTGAAATATTACAAAGTGCTGTTTATCTGTTAGGAAAATTGCCCGAAGTTACCATCTGATAATTTTTTATATTTAATTAATGTGTTATATTGGGCCAATTGTTTTGTTCATTTCTGCACTGACAGCTCGAAAGAAAGATCAGCATAATCTGCTTCATGATCTGATGCAGTCACGTTTCATCTGTTATTTCTCTCTCTCTAATTTAAGACTATAATGCAGAATTCTAGCAAACGTTTCTTTAATAGATTGATTAATTCTATAGATTTTTACAAAACGTGACAACCGAAATGCGCCTCTGTATGAGAAAGTCTGACCTCTCTGATTTATATTTGGTGAAGGTGTCTGTGGGGGTCAAAATTAAAGTGCACATTTATAAAATATTATATACACAACTGGTCAAAAGTTTGGGGTCAGTAGGATTGTTAAATATTTAAAAAAAAACTTCTCCTGCTCACCAAGGCTGCATTTATTTCATCATAAATACAGCACACATT
>CAIGQQ010005185.1:2776439-2789166 GCA_903798035.1 Danio albolineatus
GGGTATTGCTCAGCGTTAGGAGGAAAGTGAGAAGAGGAAGTGGCCTGGGCATGCTGGTTCCTTTGGCTACCAACGGGTGAGTAGCAGCTGGTGGGGATTTGCTGGACAGTTTTGAGGTAGTAATGGCTGAGGCTGATGGCTGAGGCTGATGGTTGATGACTAAAGCGTGGGTAATGCTCAGCATTAGGATGGAATAGGGAAGAGGAAGTGGCATGTGCATGCTGGTTCCTTGGCTACCAATGGGTGAGTGGCAGCTGGTGAGGGTTTGCTGGACAGTTTTGAGGTAGTAATGGCTGAGGCTGATTTCTGAAGCTCAGTCTGATGACTAAAGCGTGGGTAATGCTCAGCGTTAGGAGGAAAGAGAGAAGAGGAAGTGGCATGAGCATGCTGGGTCCTTTGGCTACCAATGGGTGAGTGGCAGCTGGTGAGGGTTTGCAGGACAGTTTTGAGGTAGTAATGGCTGAGGCTGATGCTGATTCTGGTGACTAAAGGCTGTGGGTCTCGATTGTTCGGAGAGCTCTATGGGCTTCAGATATAGCTGCTCCGATTCTAGGTGAAGAGAAGGCGAAGGATGACCTTTAGGTGCTTTTGGAATCGATATCCTGTTGTGAGATGGTTAGCATCATCTGCGCCAAAGGCTTGAAGGGATTTTAAGTTATAGTCATCTCAGAGCACCGGAGGATAGGTGTTAGTAGAACTGACTGGGATATTCTTGAAGCGTGGGGATTCGAAATGAAAGGGGTGCTGGAGGGTGGGGAAAAAGTAGTTAGGTGGTTCGCAGCCATTTCCGACTTGAATAGGGAGAGACAGGGGTAGGGTGGGAATCCACTTCTGGGACCAGCTGCCAGGGTTTCTGAATATACATAAAGAGTTGGCAAGGTGTCTTGATTTCAATCCTTAAATCGCTCTCCCTTTGTATTACGTCACATGCGATCCTCATAAGATGTATAGATCAGCCACAGATGTTGAGAATAGCTTAACAAGGTCCTGGAGTTGGTTGATTGTTGAAGGGGAGAGGATGATCCGAGGTTATTGAAGGCAGAGTCTGTGGGCAATGCGGCTGGGGGCATGGCTTCTCCCGGTTGTTGCAAATTTATAAGATTTGGGTTGGTCTGGCAGGAAGAAGTAGGTTGGGGGTATAGAGCATGGCGTGAACTGCTAGTTTAGAAGGTTCTCTTGATGGAGGGTGGGTGGTGGGAGTCCGTGTTGGAGTAGAGATAGTGGATGTTGGATGGAGGGGCTGTAGGCCCACTGGTATGTACGGGTACGGGGGAGACAGAATTTCCATAATTCTAAATCCTTGAGTTTAATAGTCGAACTTAACGGAACTGAAAGCGGTGCGAAGAGAGCCTAGGGAGTAGCCCAGGTCTTGAGAGTTTCCAATTATAACTACGAAGTCGAGCATCAACCAATCGCTGTAATAATGGCTATATGTTCGGTCAGTGGTTTCGGCCGACAGTAAAATCCCAGTGAAGGTAAATGTGACTTATCCATTTCGTAAATTCCTAATTATGGCACGGGTTATATAAACGGATGGTTATAATAATAACTATAACCTAAAGTTCTTGGTAGGCTTTGATGTTGGCTTGGGAGAGCCAGCGTGACGGCACTGGGACCTAAAGGCAATTGGTATGAAGTGCATCGGTTGCTAAGGTGTTGCTAGGTGATTGCTAGGGTGTGCTGGGGTTCGCTGGGTTGTTTAACTGGCCAGCCTCATTTCAGTGTTTGATCAAAACCCAATGTTTAGCAAACGTTTCTAGCATGTTATAGCATTAAGCTGATAATTATGTAGCTAACCACTGTTGCCCAGTATAGCATACGAGAAATTCCAATACTCTGCTGTTTGGTGCTGAAGAAGACCAGTTGATAAATGGTTACTCGGTTAGTCTGTTATTGCTATGGATCTGATTGACGGCTTAGTGTGATGATACACCGCAGCTTCTTGTGTGAATAATATAAATCCGGCCAGATGTCTCTATGGCGGTAAAAACTGGACTTTTAAAACTGGACTTTGAAATTAGCTTGCCGTATTATCATAGAAAACATAATGCTTAAAATATTTATTTGACAACCGAAAGTGTGCCCAGTATTCAAAGATATAGTAACGAATCGCAACAAGGGCAGCTTTCTGTCGATTAACTTTAAATAGCGTGACAGAATTTTTTATTTTATTTTATTATTATTATTATTATTATTATTATTATTATTTTTTTTTTTTTTAATTTGTTTATTTATTTATTTATTTATTTATTTTTTAATTAATTACTTTATTTATTTTTTATTTATTTGTTAATTTACTTATTTATTATTATTATTATTTATTTAATTGTTATTATTTATTAATTTATTTATTTTACTTTATTTTGTAATGCAATAGTAGTGCTTGTGTAGCAGTAGTCTACACAAGTAATGTAATGAATAGATTACATAAACATAATGTCAGCAGATAATATTTTAATAATGTTATTTTAGTTAAATGCATTATGCGAATGGGCTTGCCATACGGAATGGAGTAATGTATACATAGCCTGCCATATTAAGCTGATCGCTGGAAAGATCCTGCATTCTTACGATCAGACGTAATCGTTTGTACAGGTTAGATAGTTTGATGCGTATTGTAACGTAAAATTGTACGTCCGGCAGTGAACTGATGTATAATGTGGTTTTTAAAAGAGTTCACTGGAAGCGCTGTAAAGTTTCTAAAATTAAAATCTGGTGGGACAAGTAAAGCTTTGGCGTAAAGAGTAATTGTTTAAATCTGTATAATCGTTAATAACGGCTTACATTTTGTCCGTATGTGACTGCTTTCACTATGGCAAGTGCTGTTAGTTATGGGATTAATCTATATGCAGCGTAGAGATCACCGTTCGGTTGTTTATCTGCATTATCGGCGCTAGAAAGTGACTAAATAACGCGAGAACGGTGCGCGTGATTAATATGTGAATACACTGGATGTTTAACTGGTAACACCGGTATTGCGCGAAAATAACAGGCTGAATAGTAGTAAGTTATACGTGCCACGGGCAAAGCATTATCGATTGCTGTATCTGAATGCACGGTGAAAATAGTGCTGGGCGCTCGATCAGTCTGGGCCAGCGACTGCTGAATCCGGGGCATTGCCTGGAGGTTTGTGCGCTCCGAAGGCGGTTCGTCTCCGGTGTTGGGAGCGGCCGCGGCGTTACGTGAAGGCCGGCGGCCTATGTTAAAGCCGCGGATTTGCTGATGTGCTCTGCTGAGTGGTATGCGCTGGATGTCGGGTAGGGGAAGCGAGAGGAGCCGCGTAGTGAACGTTACAGCGATTGGAGATTCTTCAAGACGAAGATGACTAAGGTAGGATGCTTTGGTTATTTATACTAAACTGGGAATCGACTGATTGGTGGATTGTGCATTAGCTTGACTCTGGGCCAGCCGTGTTAATCATAAGCACGCGCTCCTCTCGAAATTAGTTTATAACTAAACTTCACTTGGTGTATTAATCTTAAAGTCCTTCACGATGAAGACAAAATATGGCATAATCAAAGTTTAAATCAGCTTGAAACATGTAGAATGTGACCGATACAGTCAGTATGAAATCAAAATTACTTCATAGACTGACAATCCTTTCAAAAATGAGCATTCCGTCATCATTTACCTGTTCCAAACTATTATACTGGGACTTTTTTCCTTTGGAACAAAAACACAAAAGACATTCAGGAAGATTTCGAGAAGATCACGTGCTTATGATTTACCACAGCTGGTCCTGCATTAGCTAATCATGATTCTCCAATCAGACGATTCCTAAATATATAAACAACCAGTCTTCATTCCGCATTTATCTTCGTCTGGAAAACACCCCCCTTCCTCCCCTTCTCCTCCTTTTTTCTCACAGATTGGGTGGCATGGCGGCGTAGTGGTTAGCACTGTTGGCCCCCCAGCAAGAACACAGCCGGCTCTGGTCCTCGCCGGGCCTGTAGGTGTTTCTAATTATTATTAAAGAGCCCCTATAATACATTAAAAGGGTCATATTTTGGTTTTGGGGGTCTCCAACAGCAGGCTAATATGCATGCATGGTCAAAAAAACACTTTCATTGTCTTATGTAATGCATTTATTTTTACCTAATTATCCCAGCGACTCCTATATGAATCGTTCAGTGATTCATTTGTTCCAAAAGCCCTCCTTAGCGCGATGCTAAGCTGCGCTGATTGGACCGATGACCCAGTCTGTTGCGATTGGTCGACATCATTCAGTGCGAGAGAATGCCCACCACGGCTTATCAATATTGAAGTAGTCATAGTGTGTGCGAGAGCATATCTGCCAACACTCGTTTTTATCGGGAGTCGCCTGTATTTCAGACACCTCACCCCCGAAACGAACCCCCCAGTCTCCCAGCATATTGCTCTATTGTTAACCATAAGTAAAAACAGCGACACACATGCAGTATTAATGCACACAGCGGCAAAAGCTGAACCATTGTGAAACAGGACCACCGCACGTGTGTAGGAGAGCTGATGTAGCCATAGCAACGACAAACAGCAGAGGAACATGAGTTCACGTTTACAATGTGCTTTTAGACGCGATATGAGAATACAAGTTAACCAGACACACTACAAGCGGTTACAAGTTACAAAACACAATTAAATACATCATTTACAAGCTAGAGAAAACGATGAGGCTATTGGATAGAGGGTGCAGGCCAGATTCACCGTCAGGCCACTAGGAAATGTCCCGGTGCTCCCTATGGCCAGTCCACCACTGCATACATCAATAGTCTTTTCTGATCCTTCCTTTAACAAACGGTGCTCTGAATCCTCCGTTGTAAGCGTGTAGATTTCAGAAGCTCCTCAGAGGAACACAGCACAAGGCTGGACTATAATGCTGAGGCATTTCTGCAGAAATAAACCTCAACCACTGACTCTTCACAGACTCATCTCTGGTTCATCTGCACACTTCCAGTAATATCCAGCTGAGCACATGTCTGCTACAGTGCTCTGCTCTGTGTTCCAGATGTAGCTGACTGATTTCAGTCTAAACCCTCTCCAAAAGGTTTTTAAATACAATCAAATTCAAAACCGCCCAATCTGGCAACCTTTGCCTGCGGCTGTTGTTTGTGGGCGGGCTTTGGGGTTTCGAATCTCCCAGGTCTGTGCACGCAAATGGCTTATGTTTCGTATTCACGTCATGCCGAAACGGCTAAAGACTCGTAAGCACGGCGATTCATTTGAAGAAATATGAGTCGACTCTTTTATAGATGAATCAATAGTTTTAAACACTGTGCACCTTAAGATTTAAGCCTCAGCTGGACATTTCACTTCACTTAGAGCTGTGTTATAAGCTCATTTTCAAAAACCCATAATAGGGGCTCTTTATTAATAATAATAATAATAATAATATTTAGATTTACTGTTATCCGTTTTGCTGTTGTTACAGGGCAAAAAGCAACACTGTATTGTTGTCATTGGTTTTGACAACATGTACATCATATATAAATATATGTAATGTTTGTGTGTGGCAATACAGAAATTATTTAGGTAGGCCACTATGCTATTATTTATTTTCACTGGTCACTGCGCGCGAAACAATAACCACCAACCAATGAGAGTAGTTGTAAGAATAAGAAAGATGATTGGTTGAACATATTGTTCAGGACCAATAGTTAAACACGACTTTTGCTTTAACTTGCACATGGTGACTACTGTCACACAATGCACACAGCCTTAGTGTGCACTTTCTCTCTCTCACACACACACATATATGCAGGTATTCACCGTGCACAAGTTAATGCAGAATGAATTAAAATAAATACCGGAAAGCAAAACAAGAATATCTGACATTTCCCGAAACAGGATCCAGCAAGACCCGGCTCAATTTAAGCATTGATTTACATACATTTATCAACGTATAATGTCCCACTGGGCAGCACCTTAAAAAACATTTTTGAAGTGTTGTGAATAAAGCACGCTGGGATGAATGTCCGTGTGTGCCCAATAGAAACGTGGCAGCCATCAGGCACAGAAGAAAACACTCACTACTGCTGTACTTTCACTCATTGAGAATTGTTTCTCTGCCTGTGTCAAGCCGATGTCCCGCCTCTGAGAGCCATATACCCCACCGTAATTGGTAGGTTCGTTCAGCTCCGCACACAACACTAAAAAAGCGCCAAACATATCAAACTCGCAGGCCTCACTGACATTAAACTTTCAAATTAAGGCGGAAGCCACAAAATATGGGCCGCAGGTTTGAGAACGCTGCTCTATAGCGTCTGACATACCCCGCCCCCTATTTGCTTTTAACTTGATGTGCTTGATTTGGACCAATCAATGGCAGAGCTGTAATAAAAACAAACTGCTATTGGCTGTTTTTTAAAGGTGAGGAGCTACTCTACTGTATGTCCGGCGAATAATAAATGCACATTTCAAAGCACTTAATGTGACCATTAAGAACAAACTTCACCAAGAAAGGTGTGAAATTCAGTAAAGAGCTGGGAAAATTAGAGGTGGATGCTTTTACCATGAGATGGAGTGGAGTCTTAGTGGGTCCCTTGGCAGACATCTTTTCCCACAATCCTCTCCTCACGTAGCGCACCGTGGTGCCAGCGAGCTCAAACTCCCCAGGAAGCTCGATCTTCCAGTCGTTGTTTATGGATCTCTTGCTGGAGTCCTTCAGAGCTGCACAGACGAACAGAAGCTCATTTATCTATAGTAACATTACACAGACATCATTACCTGAATATACCTGTGTGTTTACTGCCATGCAAATGACCTTGACTTTGATCAGGCAGAGCTGATTGAAAAGCTCATTTTAAAACGCATCACTTTGCCAAATTAATTTTGCTATTCACATATTTATCAAAAACGTCACACTGTAATTGATAAGACAGTCAATTATTATTCCGGCTAATATCTGGTGTAGCTGTATTATCACAGATACCATCACAAACACATACACTCACCGGCCACTTTATTAGGTACACCTTACTTGTATCAAGTTGGACGCCCTTTTACCTTCAGAACTAGCTTAGTCCTTCGTGGAAAAGATTCAACAAGGTGCTGAAAATATTCCTCAGAGATTTTGGTCCATATTGACATGATAGCATCACCCTGTTGCTGCAGATTTGTCGGCTGCACATCCATGATGCAAATCTCCTGTTCCACCACATCCCAAAGATGCTCTATTGGATTGAGGTCTGGTGACTGTGGAGTCCATTTGAGTACAGTGAACTCATTGTCATGTTCAAGAAACCAGTCTAATATGATTCGTGCTTTATGACGTGGCGCTTTATCCTGCTGGAAGTAGCCATCATAAGATGGGTACACTGGTAATAAAAGGATGGACATGGTCAACAACAATACTCAGGTAGGCTGTGGCGTTGATATGATGCTCAACTGGTACTAATGGGCCCAAAGTGTGCCAAGAAAATATTTCCCACACATTACACCACCACCACCAGCCTGAACCGTTGATACAAGGCAGGATGGATCCATACTTTTATGTTGTTGACAATCAGCTGGAACCAGTCTGGCCATTCTTCTCTGATCTCTGGCATCAACAAGGCATTTGTGCCCACAGAACTGCCGATCACAAGATATTTTCTCTTTTTCGGACCATCCTCTGTAGACCTAGAGATGGTTGTGCGTGAAAATCCCAGTAGATCAACAGTTTGTGAAATACTCAGACCAGCCTGTCTGGCATCAACAACCTTGCCACGTTCAAAGTCACTTAAATCACCTTTCTTCCCCATTCTGATGCTCGATTTGAACTGCAGCAGATCGTCTTGTCCATGTCTACATGCCTAAACACATTAAGTTGCCATGTGATTCTATGAATAGAAAGTTCAGTTAATGAGCAGTTGGACAGGTGTACCTAATAAAGTGGGCGGTGAGTCTAATTAATATTAGTACTGTCCACATCACCAGAAATCTAGCCTGTGCAGATTGCTGGAGAACTACACATCTGCCACTATATGAAATACAACTCCCAAAAGCCTTTGCACTCACACACCAGTTCCTGATTCCCCCTGATTACTCACACATAGCCGGAAGCTCATGATGGACTAATTTCCAGGACTATAAAGAAACCATTATTCTCACACACACTCTTGGTTAGTGGTGGGCAAAGCGAGGCTTCATGTAACACTGAAACAGTCGAAGCACGTGTCAAAGCTTCTAAATGTTTTGAAACCCGTCTCTACAGTGACACCTAGTTTTCATTATTATGTATTGCTCTGGAACAGCTTCAGCAAAGAAACAGTTAACCTCTTAAACTCTAGTGCTATTTTGGGATTTCCGCCTGGATTTTGCCTACCTAATTTTAAAAGCTTCCTAAATCCACATGCAGAGGAGTAAATGCAAAAATGTCGTATCATTTTAAAGAAAACCTTTTACATTTTCATAAAACACTGTTGAAAGTGATTAAAATAATTATATATGTTGTCTGTGTTATCATAAACACTTTAAAAAAGAGGCGCTTTCTGTATTTTTTCTTTATAAACTCAAATTTAAAAGAGTACCTTTTAGGTTCTGTGTGGTCTAGGTTGCTGTAATTAATTTTTGGTGGTTCCTGCACATGTCAGTAATTATAAGAAAAAAGAAAAATGCCTCAATCATAATCTATGCAAAAGTTATTGTATTCCAACTGATGAGAGGTGCTATACCTTTTTTATGTAATTTCCGCCTACCAAACTTTGAAAGTCTTCCATATCCAAATGCAGTGGTATAAATGACATATTCCAGTGTTATTGGACAGAAAACCATTTGAATTTACCAAAGAAACTGCTAAAAGTAATAAATAATATTTGTTATGTTTTCTGTTTTATGATGAACCACTTCAACATTGGGCGCTTTTTTATTTTTTGTTCTAAAATGCTTTTTTGAAAATGTGTAGATAATCCCATAAGAGAATAAGACAACTCCAGACAGTTTTGCTTGAAACCAGCAGATAGCAGCAAACACTAGGAAGAAGAATTTTGTCTCTACCATAGAGTATGCAAAGGTTATTGTTATTCTGAAAACTGAATATTGGGAAAATATGGCATGCGGATAGACTATTGTTTTCATATTTCCACGATCTTTGGTTTGATCAAACATAATTCACTGTGTTTTAACCACATTATACATATAAAAGGAATACTTATGCACACCACCTCAAAAACAGCGGAGAAATGGCCTGTTTTGAAGCATTCAGCATAAGGTAAGAGATGATGTAGCATTTGTGGCTTTCTGTGCGATCTGGGGCTGCTTATTGATCATAAATATAATATGAAATAGAATATAAATAGAATATAATTCACATAAAGGAATGCTAGGATCTTACAAGGACGGGCAAGAGCTTTTATTTGAGCTATGACTTGTACATGTGTGTCATATATGAAGCATATAAAAATAGGAAAATGACAGCTCGGGTATCCAGTATTTTGTTGTGTAATTAAATGTTAATACATTTTGTACAGTAAAATAAAAACCTAAGTGATGCATATGTGCATAAAATATAGCTTCTACGCTTTCAAACGGAACCACTTATAGGGGTCTTGCGCAACCATGGACCTTTAAAAATTTAAGTGAAACTGATGACGTCATGGGCGCCACGGTGGCGCGTGAGTAGCACGTTCGCCTCACAGCAAGAAGGTCGCTGGTTCGATCCCCGGTTGGGGCAGGTCCCGGTTGGGCCAGTTGGCATTTCTGTGTGGAGTTTGCATGTTCTTCCCGTGGTTGCGTGGGTTTCCTCCGGGTGCTCCGGTTTCCCCCACAGTCCAAAGACATGTGGTACAGGTGAATTGGGTAAGCTAAATTGTCCATAGTGTATGTGTGTGAATGAGAATGTATGAATGTGTTTCCCAGAGATGGGTTGTGGCTGGAAGGGCATCCGCTGTGTAAAACAAATGCCGGATAAGTTGGCGGTTCATTCCGCTGTGGCGACCCCGGATTAATAAAGGGACTAAGCCGAAAAGAAAATAAATGAATGAATGATGACGTCATAGGACCCGGTACCGGGTCCGCTGAGTTTAAGAGGTTAAGCAAATTGAGGTATTAAACCCCACATTGTAGAGTTGACGTGATTAAGTGAAGCAGTGAGAGTTCCTGAAGAGCAAGTAGAGATTAAAGCTGCAAGCAGCGATGAAAGGGACCTCGCACCACCGGCTCACCGCCGCCCGGTGGCCCCACCACGACAGTGAACAGCGGACGATATAAATTTAAGCCGAAACATACAAAAAACCTGAGAAAATCACAGATTTATGCCAAACTTCCTCCTGTCAGCAGGTGGCGCTACGACTGTGACTACCTATTGGCACGTGGATGTCTTCAGGAGAGGAATTTTATCAAACATGTGAAGTTTCAGGCGGGTCGGACATCGTGTGGCTGAGTTATAAGCCAAACTTCCTTCCGTCAGCAGGTGGCGCTATGACTGGGACTCAGTATTGGCATGTAGAAGTCTTCAGGAGAGGAATCTTATCCAACATGTGAATTTTCAGCCAGATCAGAGATTTTGCGGCTGAGTTATAAGCCAAACTTCCTTCCGTCAGCAGGTGGCGCTATACTGTGACTCAGTGTTGGTATGTAGATGCCTTCAGGAGAGGAGTTTTATCAACCATGTGAAGTTTCAGGCTGATCGGACATTGTGTGGCTGAGTTATAAGTACTTCCTCCTCCATGGCGAAGCGTTGATGTTTGTCAGTCCGCCACGGACACGCCCCTTGGTGAAAACTCTAGATCTTCACAATATATTATCGCTAGACCTTTCAGATAACACCACACTAATTTGGTGCTGATACGATAAAATTTGTGGGAGGAGTTTGTTGTGCTGTAAAACACATCACTTCCTGTTGCCAGCAGGTGGCGCTATAACTGTATCTGGATATTGGCGTGTAAACGTGTTCAGGTCAGGACTGTTATCATACGTGTGAGTTTTGAGGCTGATCGGATAATGCATGACTGAGTTATAACAACTTCCTGTTTCATGGCGAATGCTCAAAGTTTGAGAGGCCGCCACGGCCACGCCTATCGATGAAAACTCTAGATCTTCGCAATTTAGCATCGCCCAGGCCTTTAGATGATAAAACCCAGTTTTGATCCGATTAAATCCCTAGGAGGAGTTCGTTAAAATACAACGCCTGGAAATGGCAAAATCGCCACTTTTTCGCCGAAGGAAGTTAAAAATATCTGACTTCCTGTTGGGTTTGAGATTTCGCTCCAAGAGACTTTTTTGTACGGTTTGGCATGTTTGAGGTGTGTGTCGATTTTCGTGCGTGATTCGTGCTTACGAAACCTCTAAAAAACAAAATTTTTCGCCACTTCTGGGGCGTGTGCAAAGTTTCGTGAGGAGGAGGAGGAGAAGGAGAAGGAGAAGGAGAAGGAGAAGGAGAAGGAGAAGGAGAAGGAGAAGGAGAAGGAGAAGGAGAAGGAGAAGGAGAAGGAGAAGAAGAAGAAGAAGAAGAAGAAGAAGAAGAAGAAGAAGAAGAAGAAGAGCAATTCCAATAGGGCCTACGCACGTTACGGTGCTCGGTCCCTAATAATAGGTTCGAACTCAGGGTGATTCAGCTATAGATGTTAGTTTTGAAATGCTCTGTTCTTGTAACGTGTTTTGTTTTAACATTGGTCTGGCATGTGAATAAGCACTTTGTGAATAAATATGTCTTGTTTTGGTCATATAAAAGTAACATTATTAAAATACATCAAGTCCTAATTTCAGAGAATTTGTACAAGTCGGGATTCAAGCTCGAGACTTTTGCAGTTACTCTGTGCACACGCATGGTCCACTAGACCTGTGGTTCCCAAAGTGGGGGTCACAGGACAATAACGGGGTCGCTTGGTGATTTTAAAAAATCTAATACATTTTATTAAACGATTAGAATTACCATATTTTAACCATAACCCAGATAAAATAAAAATTGTAGTTTTAATGGTAAAAAACAACAACATGCAAATCATAGCCATCAGCCTTTCAATTATTATGTTTTTTTTTTCATAGTCTTGGTGTGTTTACGTTAGATTAACAACACAGCAATGGCGTCAGCTGCAGCAGATTGATTTTATAGCACCAGGTTAAACTTTCTGACACCTTTAAGGCAAGCAAATACATTGAAAATAAATACAGGCCACAACTGAATACTGAGAATGATCTCTGATTAGCAGCATCCAAAATTAAACCAAGAATAGACTTGTGCTGAAAACATTGTGTCATCAGTCTCTTTAGTTGAGTTTAAATTAAACAAATTAATAAATGACAATAAAAAATTATATAGTTGTTAGACTGTTGCACTTTTTGTGTTGTCAATATGCTCGTGTTTATATAGTGCTATTGTTGTGTGCGCAAAGTTTGTATATTTATAATAACCTCCAAGGAATTTGGGGGTTGTGAGTCACTGGCATTGTTATTTCAGGGGTCACGGCTGAAAAGTTTGGAAACCACTGCACTAGGCTATGTGAGATTTTTTTCCGACTCTGTCAGTCAAACACAGAGTCACCAGGTATCGTAATGCTTCTGAAATGACCAATGCTGTAAATTGCTTCAGTCACCTGACCTGGGTGTTTCGAATCACCTTAGTCACCTGACCTGGGTGTTTCGAATCACCTTAGTTACCTGACCTGGGTGTTTCGAATCACCTTAGACACCTGAGCTGGGTGTTTCAAATCATCTTAGTCATGTGACCTGGGTGTTTCGAATCACCTTAGTCACCTGACCAGGGTGTTTCGAATCACCTTAGTCACCTGACCTGGGTGTTTCGAATCACCTTAGTCACGTGACCTGGGTGTTT
>CAIGQQ010005185.1:2789528-2801623 GCA_903798035.1 Danio albolineatus
TGACCTGGGTGTTTCGAATCACCTTAGTCACGTGACCTGGGTGTTTCAGATCATGCTTTGGTGCAGTGTTTCGAAACACTTGCGCTTCAGGATCTCGACATCGTGTCGAACCGTCAATTTCACGTCAGCCATCCCTAAAATTCAAAGCATTTTCCTTGTCCTGCCTACTGTGTTTTAACCTTTGCTTTGTTTATTGTTTTTTTTATTGTTTTGCCACCTGTCCTGACCATCTGCCTGCTTTTCTGTCTACGCTTTGGATTACCTGTATGCTCCAGTTTGCTCCTGTTTTGACCATTGCCTGTCTGACGACTCTCTTAATAAACTGCATTTGGATCCTCAACTCTGTTGTACTCCTACTCTTTACAAGTACGTTTTTGGAAGTACATTTAGGCGTCTTTAGTATTTAATGTCTGAGATTAATTTGACTATCTTCTTGTTATAAAAATGACAAGATTTATTTTCAATAAAAACTCTGTTTTATTTTAAGTATTGAAACAGCACATTAAAATATATTCTCTTTATATGAGTAAGGAAATCATACAAATACAAATAGACATTTTTAACACATCTACTGTAACTGACAATTTCCCTTGTATAGAAGCCCCCAATGTTTACAGTATCATCAAATGTAAACATGAGATTTCCAGTCTGGAAATGGTTGGAATTAGATGCAATCTTTCCTTTTTTTTAAATGCAGCTCAAACACATTTTTCTCACTATGCATTTGAACATATTGTGTCGAATGACCCATTGGGTATCATTCTTCTATCATTAGCTCACAGTCGTTCTATTTTTATCCACATTAGACTGTATGATCATGTCTAAGCGCCGCTGCAATGAAAACACCAGCGGGTTTGTTTTGGAGAGCATCTGCACTGAGCTCAATGGGAGGAGCGCGCTTTCATGTCACTTCAGGTTCTTCGGCTGATATTAAAAAATACATTTATATTGTTCTGTTCTTTCCCAAAAGACGGAAAAACAAGACTCAAGCTGTTATGTGTTTACATCTGAACGAATCCTGCTAGTTTAACATTTGGTTAAACATTAAAGTGAGACACTGCAGGCTGAAATAGCTTTTTTATGCATCAAGTATGACTGTTTTCACTTTTCAGTTCATCCATTTATCCATTCATCCATCCATTCATCCATTCATTCATTCATCTGTCCATTCATCCATTAATTCATTCATCTGTCCATTCATCCATTAATTCATCCATCCATCCATTCATTCATTCATTCATTCATTTTCCTTCAGCTAAGTCCCTTATTTATCGGGGGTTTATTATCCAGCATATGTTTTATGCAGTGGATGCCCTTTCACCTGCAACCCAGTACTGGCAAACACCATATACATTCACACAATGGCAATAAATGTCATGTAAAATGTAATTCAAACTCACATTGTTAGCATTTAACACTGAATAAAGCACATGAGGTGTACCTGAGGTGATCATTGTCAGTTTGTCAGTTCGTCCTGATGTTAAGCCGTTTATAAAATATCAATTTAGATATCTCTCTATCGCGTGGCATTGCTTTTATTTGGAACAAGACTTAAATCAGCCTTTAGGCTCGACAGTCAGGCACACTGCTGCTGATGTCATCAATCTGGCAACCTGCTCTTGCATGTATTTTGAACCAGACGTGCAATAACTAACTCAACCACTGGGTGTCAAACTTATATACTGCACCTTTAACTAGGTTAATTAGGTCATTAGGGCAAGTTAGGATATCTAGGTAAGTCATTATATAAAAGTTTGGGGGGAAAATGCAAATAATATTGTCCTTAAAATGTTTTTTAAATTATAAGTGAAGTTTCATAAGCTAATTTCGAGAGGAGCATGTGATATGATTGAGCACGACTGGCTGCTCATCTGTAATTAGTAATAATCTAATCAGAGTGATTCAAGCTTACTATAAATGGATTGTTTTTTTTCCCTACTGCTCTGTCTTCGTGTTGGAAGAATCCCTCCTTCCACCCCATCTCCTCCTTTTCCTCCCTTTTCTAAGGGGGAGCTCTCGAGACCTGATCTCGGATCCCCTTATACAGTATGCTTACAGTATACCGGGCGGTAACGCAGTATCTCCGAGCTCAGGGTTCTCTCCCTGGACAGCATGTCAAACCTGCTATAAACGCTAAGCATATCTAAGTGGGAACTCTTGAAACTGCTTTTATTCTAGCCGAAATAAAATAATTAAGACTTTCTCCAGAATAAAAAAATATATACATATAGGAAATACTGTGAAACATTCCTTGCTCTGTTAAGCATCATTTAGGAAATATATAAAGTGAAATGAAAAAAAATCTGAGAAGGGTTAATAAATTTGACTTTAATACAGGTAGAGTAATTACCCAGAAAGCTGTGTGACGGTTTGTCCTCCACCACTTTGATTCTCCGCGCTCCCACTGGAATCACAGCCGCCTCGATGTAGCCTTCATGAGGAGAAAAACAACAGGAGAAACAGGAGAAAGAGGCCAGATTTCACAACAGCTGCAGGTCTGTGTGTGTGTGTGTGTGTGTGTGTGTATGTGTGTGTGTGTAAACATAGTGACAAATGGTGTATTATCCTGGCCAATCAGAGCAGACATAAATCATCTCAATCATCAGTCACCTTAACTTTTTTTTGTCATGTCCATATAGCATTTTTACGAGTATTTCAAAATTCATGTATAACTGCACATGACACATTTTTGATACATCAGATGTATATATTATATATTTATAATATGCATTTATATTTTTGTTATAATTATTTGTTCATAAGCATAGAAATGCATGTGTATTAGAGGTAATTAAAATATAATATTCATTCATTCATTCATTTTCTTTACGGCTAAGTCCCTTTACTAATCCGGGGTCGCCACAACGGAATGAACCGCCAACTTATCCAGCATATGTTTTACACAGCGGATGCCCTTCCAGCCGCAACCCATCTCTGGGAAACATCCATACATTCTCATTCACACACATACACTACGGACAATTTAGCTTACCCAAATCACCTGTACCGCATGTCTTTGGACTGTGGGGGAAACCAGAGCACGCGGAGCAAACCCACGCGAACACAGGGAGAACATGCAAACTCCACACAGAAATGCCAACTGACCCAGCTGAGGCTCGAACCCGCAACTTTCTTGCTGTGAGGCGACAGCACTACCCACTGCACCACCGTGTCACCCATAATATAATATAATATAATATAATATAATATAATATAATATAATATAATATAATATAATATAATATAATATAATATAATATAATATAATATAATATAATATAATATAATATTTTCCCAGAGATGGGTTGTGGCTGGAAGGGCATCCGCTGCGTAAAACAAATGCCGGATAAGTTGGCGGTTCATTCCGCTGTGGCGACCCCGGATTAATAAAGGGACTAAGCCAAAAAGAAAATGAATGAATGAATAATATAATATAAAATAAAGAGAGAAATGGAGTTTACTTTCATTTTCTCCATTGGGAGTGAAATGGGGCTTCTGTTGTACCTTCAGTGTCCGAGAAAGACTGTCCAGCAAAACTCTTAAAACTTGATTTTGTGGCATAGTTTATGGGTATTTTCCTAATTTTGCGGATTTCCCGTCCGCCATTAATAGCCCTCATTGATTTCATGTGCAGCACATGCGAGTTGCAATAGTAACTGTAAACGTTTGGGAGAAGCGCATTTATTTCCAACTGTGATCAAAACTGACTGGAACTACCTGTGCGTTTCAACGAAATATACCACACCCTCCAGCCAATCAGAATCAAGATTTTCAACAGACCATGGAATATATACACAGCAAAATCCTCAGAGTAAAATTTACTCGGTTCAGAGTGTATTTGGTCCCTCTCTAAATTGAGTAAAAGTTACTCCGCAGCAGAGTTAAAGTTAATGACAATGAAAGGATTAATTAAGGATTATTGAGCACAGATGATGAACACCTGCTGTTAATAAGCATAAACAGAAGAGAAACGGAAAATTACAACTGACTTCAATCAGCAGCAGCAGATTCATTTATCGCTAAAATTGCTGGTGTTTTTAATTGTTGTTGTAAAAAATTACTTAATCAGTTCATACTCATTAATATCACTATATGGAATTTTGTAGAGTGTGGCAGAAATAAGGCCAAACAGGTCGGTAATAAGTAAAGCTGCTGTTTGTGGAGTTGCTTAATGATCCTCTGCTGAGATTTTGAGAGATTCAATGTGTGTTATTTCAGTTTATTTCATCTAAGGCTGTTACTGAAGGTAAATGTAGTTTTGTGTTTCTCTTCTGTCTGTGCTTATTAACAGCAGGTGTTCATCATCTGTGCTCAATCATCCTTTTATTAATCCTTTTATTGTCTTATTAACTTTAACTCTGCTGCTAAGTAACTTTTACTCAATTTAGAAAGGGACCAAATACACTCTGAACTGAGTAAATTTTACTCAGAGGATTTTGCTGTGTATATATATATATATATATATATATATATATATATATATAAATCTCAGATATTTTACCATTACTGTGTGATGCTATTATAGTTATAGTACGTAATAGTTAATATATTTATATTTTCATGTGTTTTGTATATTAACTGTTTCTGATTGGCTTTTTTATTTGAAAAACATTATTTTCACATCATCATATACTATGTTTAATTATTTTATATTTTGTTTTTATTATTTTAAAACTAAATAAAAATGAGAAATGTTACCACAGCAGCATTTAAACTTGGTTTAAGTGCTGTAATATTATATTTTACCTTATTATATTTTACTTTTATTACACTTTAAATTATCCATTATGTTTGGTTTTATTTTATTGCCAACTCTAAAGATATCTAATAAAGTGTGTCAGAGTTATTTTTGTTTCAGTGTTGGTCGACTGTGAATGAAAGCAGGGTATTTTTCTCTGAAGAACACACACACACACACACACGCTTACACAATTCCGCTTTCAAACACCACTGGGACATAAGTGTCTGGGCAGTAATGATAAACCAAATCTGTCGTTCTGTTTGCACGCACACACAAAGACCACATTCAGAAACAGAGGCTAAACTTCGTCCTCAGACTCGTAAAACACTGAACAGAAGGAAAAACGCCCGAAGGACTGATAATGGCACACAAACGGCTGATTTGTATGTGTCCGCCAGTAAATGCCATCAGTTGAGCTTATTTCAAAATGAGACCTTTGTCGGCGAGATTTTATGAACACTATCGGTTTAATGAAACATGGTGCTTTATTTTAACGATATAAGCACATAGTCTAAAGCGCACGACGCAGCATCACCTAAGAGAGGTCTGAATCCACTTTTGCTATTTTAAGGATGGAAAAAAATTGTCTAAAAGTGTTGTGCTTAATATCTTAATGAGTTATGGGTGTGTTTTGGGTGTATAATGTATTAAACCGATCATAGTCTCATCTCCTATCCCTTCAAGAGTGAGTTGTGTTCACTCTTTGAATTCTGTAGAACGGAATGCTTCACTAGCAAGGAAGCGAATGCACTACCTGACAAAAGTCTTGTCGTCTATCCAAGTTTTAGGAACAACAAATAATAACCTGACTTCTAGTTCATCCTTTGGTATCAAAAGTGGCTTATATGAAAGGCAAAGGCCACTAGATTATGCTTATTTTACCAGAATAAAATATGATCATGCCTTGATTTTGAGTTATTTAATGAGGGCAGTGAGGTCTGACTTTGCTTACACAAAAGTCTTGTCACTTAACAGAAATAATGTCCAGTATAGAATATAAAGTCATGCTGCAGTAGAAAAAGAATTAATATTGTGTATGACTCCCATGAGCTTGAAGGACTGCATCCATACATCTCTGCGGAAGGATGCCTTTTCTGTTTTATAGTAGAATAGAGATTATGGTGACCTAATTAAGATGATTTGACCTGTGCTTCAGTCTGAAATATATAGTTTTTATTTTTCCAAATGTTTTGAAATTTATTTACTATATTGATTGATTAGGTATTTTTATGCAATATTCCAAAATGTGCATACAAATATGCGGATGGCGGATGGATAAGTGGACTAATTTTGATTTTGCAATGACATTTTATTATGACATTTATAAGGCATTTTTACATTTATTTGGACAATTATAAATTCACATATTAATCATTTAATTTTTCAGATTTAAAGATATTTGTGAGCTGCTGCACATGCCTGTGTGTGTAATAGTTAGGGCCACACGGAATCAGCGTAAGCAGAATTCCGCAGATTTTTAGCCCATCGTTGATTCTGTTTAACTTCTGTAAATGTGTGTAAATGTATATTTAATCAGTTTTCAAATTATTCCAGTAATAATATTGACTAATATGAAAATATTCATATGATTTATTTACAATACAGTTTGTAAAGTACAATTTTCTGTCTTTTAGTAGATATTTTATATGAAAGACTTGCTTTGTTTACCAAGTTAAGTGGATCTAATTGGATTCACATTGTAAACATTAAATAAAAGTTAAAAAGGTATTACTTTTTATTTTATATATTAATGTTTTAGTTATGATACTCTCAAAATCATTCCACATAAATCCACAGACTTTTAACAAAATACTGTGCAGAAATAGCTAAATATGTCCGCAGATTCCGTCTGGCCCTCGTAATAAGCAACCTGTTTGCACATGTATGACCCACCTATTGCATATCACTAAAGCACTTTGCAAATGACACTAAAAGAACTGCTCCATTAACTTTAGATCAGCTTTTAGTTGGTCAATGGTGCAATCTATTTCAGTAGCCTCAAAATAGCAACGCGATAATAATGTGCATTAACACATCTCCTTTTCAGACCAGCAAGCCCATGGATGCACAAACGAGCGCAAACAGACGTGCTACATATATAAAAAAAAAACAAAAAAAAACATTTTTTTCATTGTGAAAATGTTATTTGTGCTTGGCTGAACACTTGAATGATAGCGGCCACTCGGTTTTATAGCAGAATAGAGATTGTTGTGACCTAATTGAGATGATTTGACCTGTGCTACAATCTGAAATAGTTACTATAAAGTGTTGCACTGTAAATAAAATCTATAAATTAGCAGTTTTGCATATTGTTTTGCACATTTTTTTTTTATTTCTGCTTTTTAATTGCATTATGGGCCCTTGATCTTACTTCCAACAACTTTTAACCTTGAAAAGTTCGAAAAAGTGACTTTTATGAAATTTTTAATAGTTTAAATTGATATATTGTCTGCGTTTGTGTTGTATATTACGCTACAAAAACCTTGTAATAAACTGTCAGTTCATTTTCTGATATTTTTGTCATATTTCACTATATATTATGACTAAAATGTCAATAAAAGTCATTTTGTTGAAATTTATAGTTGAATTTTCAACATCAAAAGTGGACAGAGCAGAGATCAACATCCCATAATGCAATTCACAACCGTAAAGAAACAGAAAACAATTTGTGCATCACAAAATACAGAAACTGCTAAAGAGCCCCTATTATGGGTTTCTGAAAACGACGTTCCATGCAGTGTGTAACACAGCTCTGAGTGAAGTGAAATATCCAGCTAAACTTAAATCTGAAAGTGTGCCGTGTTTAAAACAACTGATTCATCTATAAAAGTGTTGACTCTGAGAGGTTTTAATAAATCGCCATGATAGCGAGTCTTTAACCGTACCACCATGACATTAATACGGAACTCAAGCCCCGCCCATTTGTTACGCGCGCAGACCCGGTAAAATTGAAACCCCCGGCCCCACCCACAAACACTGTAGAACGAAGCAGAAGACGACAAACACTGTAGCAGACCCCAGTATAATCATGTCATGAAGACGATGTGCCCTGAAGTGTAAGAGAAAGTTAGTGTTATTTTCTCTAGCCAAAGATGAGGCTTCGAAGAGTCGGTGGTTGAAGTTTGTTTTTGCAAAAAACACCTCAGCATTATAGCCCCAGCCTTGTGCTGTGTTCCCGTCATTTTTCTGACAAGTGCTTCAGCAATCCACATGCTTACAGTGGGGGATTTTTTTGCCGTTTGTTAAAGGAAGGATCAGAAAAGACTATTGATGTATGTGACTTTGTCAGATCTTGACAGGAACTTTACAGTAAACGGTTCATGGACCAGTTTCTTCCTCCATTTCACAAGGGTAAGTACGTGCAATGAAAATGGTTGCCTCCTTGTTTTTTTCTAGTTTGCAAATTATGTATTTAGTTGTGTTTTGTTACTTGTAACTGCTCCACGTGGCTTGTAGTGTATCTGGTTAACTCTTTATATTCTCATCGCATCTAAATCCACTTTGAAAATGCGACGCGTGCCGGTTTGTTTACAGATTTATATGCGTTTGTGAGCTCACGATCCACTGCAGTTTGTCATTGCTGTGGCCACCGTCAGCTGTTATTACACACGTGCTTTTGTCATAGTGTGGATTAATACTAAATGTGTGTCGTGGTTAAGAATAGAGAATATGCTGGTGTTTAACAGCACTGCTTTAATGCACTCCTGCATTGGGCTCACACATACACTCTGCACTCTGACTACTTCAACAGTGTTGATAAGCCATGGTGGGCATTTCTCTCTGTCTCACGCTGAACGCAGTCAACCAATCTCAACAGACTGGGTCATTGGTCCTATCAGGGCAGATTAGCTTGGCGCTAAGAAGGGATGTGGGAACAAATGAATAGCTGAACGAATCATATGGGTCGCTGGGATAATTAAGTAAAAATAAATGCATATTATAAGTCAATGAAAGTATTTTTTGACCTTGCACGGATATCAGCATGTTGTTGAAGGCTTCCAAAAACCAAACCAAAACATGAACTTTAATGCATAATAGGGGCTCTTTAATTAACAGATATTTTTTACAGTGTAGTTTCCTTTACTGACCCACACTTTGCACCAAAGCGGTACAATACTCACCGTTATCCTCAAGTTTAGATCACAAACATGCAGTTAGAAAAAAAACCTTCACCACAAACCACCCGAGCATCCACCTGATTAGCATAAAACACACCAACCCTGATCAAAAACACACACATACACACTCCTTCACATGCACCACATCTGGACGACCTGGAAAAACCGATAGACTTTCACTATTTAGTTTCTATTTGGTTGTGTTATGGAAAGTCATTCATCTCAAACAATGAATGCTGAGGATGGAGATGTAGGAAAGATTTTCTGCCAATGTCCCGCCCTGGAAGACGCAGAGAAATTTGTCATGTCTACCTTTAGAAAAGAAGAAGTATTTCAGCTAAAGATGAAAATTACATATAATTGTCTTTCTTCTGCGCGGTATGAAATGAAACTGATGTTATGCTGAATGTTCTCACAAGGAAATTAGATAGTGATTTATAATACAATGGCAAAAAATCAAAAGAAGAAATACTTTTATGGTGCTTTTATGATATTTCTGTTATTGCAGGAGCTTTGTGGTATAAATCATCATCCGCTTTCATAGTATGAACAATAGAAGCTCTTGCTTTCTGCTTGACAGCTATATTTCAGTTCCACAGAAGAAAAGACAATAATACAGGTTTAAAAACGAGAAGAGTTCAAGTATATATGTCTTAGTAAATAAGTCTTGTTGTAGTTCCCAGTTGTATGAGCAACAAATAATAACTTGACTTCAAGTTGATCATTTGGAAAAGTGGAAGAAGGTCGATTTTTCTGAGAAATCATCTGTTGAGCTGCATCCCAATCATCACAAATACTGCAGAAGACCAACTGGAATCCATATGGACCCAAGATTCTCACAGAAATCAGTCAAGTTTGGTGAAGCTAAAATCATGATTTTGGGTGACATTCAGTATGGGGTGAGCGAGAGATCTGCAGAGTGGATGGTAACATCAACAGCCTGAGGTATCAAGACATTTGTGCTACCAATTACATTACAAACCACAGGAGAGGATGAATTCTTCGGCAGGATAGCGCTCCTTCTCATACTTCAGCCTCCAACTCGAAGTTCCTGAAAGCAAAGAAGGTCAAGGTGATCCAGGATTGGCCAGCCCAGTCACCAGACATGAACATTATTGAGCATGTCTGGGGTAAGACGAAGGAGGAGGCTTTGAAGATGAATCCAAAGACTCTTGATGAATTCTGGGAGTCCTGCAAGAACGCTTTCTTTGTCATTCAAGATGACACCAAGTGATCAACTAGAAGTCAACTTATTACTTGTTGTTCCTAAAACATGGATAGGCGACAAGACTTTTGTCATGTAGTGTATATAAAATTATTTTACTTTACTATTTAAAAGTCTCATGTTATATTGAATGAGCGCTTATATGCTCATATAGGCTGCATTTGTTTGACAAAAAATACAGCAAAAAATATATGTAAAATGATTTTTTTTAAATGACATGAATTAATAATATTTTAATTTGTTTATATTTTAAGTCACTTAAAAAACACTATTTTAATCAATAGACAATTAATTTCTGTGATTTTCTGCATTATCACTCTAGTCTTCAATGCCACATGAGCTCAATGTTGAAAACAGCTGAGTAATATTTTTGTGAAGGCTATGACTCATTTGTGACATAATAAATGTATTTAGTGTGAATTTGATGCATCAAATTACAAGGAAAATAAATTAATTAGAAAAAAATACTTCCAGAAGCAAGGCCATATATAGGAGAAAAAGTGTAAATCCTCTCATGACTGCTCTTGAATCTCATGAATGCACCAAAACACACCTTTAGACTGTAAAAACTGGTTTCATAAGTCTCAAAGATTTATTTCAAGTGCCCCATTATTTATTCATTCATTCATTTTTCTTCGGCTTAGTCCCTTTGTTCATCAGTGGTCACCACAGAGCAATGGACCGTCAACTATTCCAGCATATGTTCCAGCTGCAACCCAGTAGTGGGAAAAACCCATAAGCACTCATTCACACACACTCTTAAACTACGGCCAATTTTGTTTATCCAATTCACCTATACCACATGTCTTTGGACTGTGGGGGAAACCGGAGCACCCGGAGGAAACCCACGCCAACACGGGGAGAACATGCAAACTTCACACAGAATGCCAACTGGCCCAGCTGGGACTCGATCCAGCGACCTTCTTGCTGTGATTCTTGTACTAATTATGTTGTTAGCATAATTCTAGTACGAATTAGCATGACAGACAGACAGACAGATAGATTCTAGCATGAATTAGCATGTTGTTAGCATGTTTGGTGTATGAATTAGCATATTAGCATGACTCTAGTGTGGATTAGCATGTTGTTAACATGTTTCCAAAACCAAATGCCATGTTGTTAGCATGATTCTAGTATGAGTTTGTATGTTGTTATCTGTATTCTAGTAAGGATTAGGATGTTGTTAGAATGATTATAGTTATTAATAGAATGTTTGTAGCATGTTTCTAGTGTGAATTAGCATGTTGTTATCATGATTCTAGTACAATTTAACGTTGTTAGCATGATTCTAGTACGGATTAACATGTTTTTTAACACGATCCTAGCATGAATTAGCACGATTATATTATGGATTAGCATATTATAAGCATGTTTCAAGTTTGAATTAGCATATTGGCTTTCACACAACCCAGGCTCATTCTGATAACGTACCACTATATACATTTCTGGGGAGCACCAAATACATCCCAGGAGGTACGTTTGTTTGCAGTTTTAGTTTTCGTGAATCGACCAGAGGCCACTGTGTACGCTTTTCAGACCTCTAAACTCTTTCGTGAGTAACATTATGCCTGCTGTTCTCGGGTAAATCCACCAGAGGCCGCTGTCGACAGAGTAAATGACTGACCGATAATTTACAATCACCAGAAATGTATATAGGGCTACATTTTCAGAATGAGCCTAAGTTACTCTCACAAGCCAGCCTCATTAAAAGCATTCATGACCTTGGATGGATGTAACTAATTGTAGAAGACTTTTCAAATAAAATTAGCTGCATAACGGTTTCCCACTGGTTCCAATCAGTGCTTCTTGAATTGCAGACAGACAGACGGGTGCGAGCATGAATTAGCATGTTGTTACCATGTTTGGTGTATGAATTAGCATATTAGCATGACTCTAATGTGGATTGGCATGTTGTTAACGTGTTTCTAAAACAAATTGCCATGTTGTAAGCATGATTCTTGTACGAGTTACTATGTTGTTAGCATGATTCTTGTATGAGTTACTATGTTGT
>CAIGQQ010005185.1:2801633-2817937 GCA_903798035.1 Danio albolineatus
ATGTTGTTAGCATGATTCTTGTATGAGTTACTATGTTGTTAGCATGAATCTTGCATGAGTTACTATGTTGTTAGCATGAATCTTGCATGAGTTACCACAATGTACGCATGATTCTAGTATGAGTTTGTATGTTGTTATCTGTATTCTAGTAAGGATTAGGATGTTGTTAGAATTATTATAGTTATTAATAGAATGTTTGTAGCATGTTTCCAGTATGAATTAGCATGTTGTCAACATGATTCTAGTACAGTTTAACGTTGTTAGCATGATTATAGTACGGATTAACATGTTGTTAACATGATTCTAGTATGAATTAGCATGTTGTTAGCATGATTATACTATGGATTAGAATATTGTAAGCATGTTTCCAGTATGAATTAGCATATTGGCTTTCACACAGCCCAGACTCATACCTCATATCAATAACATACCACTATGTACGTTCTGGGGAGCACCAAATACATCCCAGGAGGTACGTTTGTTTGCAGTTTTAGTTTTCGTGAATCCACCAGAGGCCACTGTGTGAGGTCGCAAGTGGCATTCATGCCTGCTGTTCTCTTGTAAATCCACCAGAGGCCGCTGTCGGCTGACTAAATGACTGACCGATAATTTGCGGTCACCAGAAAAGTATATAGGGCTTCATTTTCAGAATGAGCCAAAGTTACTCTCACAAGTCAGCCTCTTTAAAGGCATCCATGACCTTGGATGGATGTAACCAATTGTAGAAGACTTTTCAAATAAAATTAGAAACCTTTAAAAAGCCATAATAAGGGGGCTTAAACTACCAAACTGAAAGCAAACTAATCACTTAAACCCCTGAAGCTACATAACTGTTTCCCACTGGTAACAATCAGTGCTTCTTGAATTGCAGTAAAGGTCATACACACTGTACAACATCATGATTCCTGTCAGGCATGTAAGCTAAACTGTAGTCAAGATTGATAGCCATGATGGTCTGTTTTACTTCATCAATCTATGTCAGAATCTGTCATCCTCAAACCCAGAAAATTTAATTAACTCCCATTTGATTGCAACATTGCAAAATAACAAGACTTCCGAATTGGTCCCGGACAGTAGGGATCATACAATGTTGCTTCATATAAGGCAGAGCTGCTGAGAACCGCTGGCAATGTCTTTAGTTTTGTCCTGAATGGTTCCCTGTGGTTGGAAATACAGTACATGCATATTCCCAAACTCAGCAGTGGAAAGGACGATGATGGCCTGTAGCTGAAACAGCTGGAGACCGATGGGACAGTCGGTATTAAAGCAGTTTTAGGAGACACACCGTGACCTTGGAGTCATCCGGACTAAATCCAGTGCATAACAGATGAAGGAGAAGGAAGTTTCAACATCGTTCATGCATTTCCTTTTCAGCTTAGTCCCTTTATTGGGAATGAACCGCCAACTTATCCAACACATTTTTTATGCAGAGGACGGCTTTTCAGCTGCAACCCATCACTGGGAAACATCCATACACACTCATTCACACTACGGACAATTTAGTTTACTCAATTCTCCTATAGCGTATGTCTTTAAACTTGAGCACCCGGAGGAAACCCACACGAACACGGGGAGAACATGCAAAATCCTGACCCAGCCGAGACTCGAACCAGCGACCTTCTTGCTGTGAGGCGATTGTGCTACCCCCTGCGCCGACCCAGATTTGACATCATTAAAATAAAAAATATATAGCTACAGTCTGAAGGTGTGTTTAATACAATGATTCAAGAGCAGTTGAGTGTTAATCCCATAAGCGCAACCAGATAGAGAACACAAACACACACACACATCAAACCATGCATCTTACATGAGAAACACTTGAGAACAGCTCTGGGTTTTGACATCACGCACGTTGAAACCTTCTTACAAAGGCTATGAGGGACTGAGAGACACAAAACCAACATAATCAATGGAGGAGGAGGAGGATGATGCTCGCTGTGCTTTCCATCTCTCTCTACTTCATCAAGTGTTCCAGACTAAAGACAGCAAGACAGAAAGTGCGGCGGTGGTCCGACAGAGAGACTCTCGTATGATTGAGTCTAGGAGAGCCGTTTGATGACGCACCGCAGCGAGACTGAACATTTGTAATCGTGTCAGATGAACACAGACGATGCTGGGATTGTTCTCGGACTCACCCATGCCTTTGGAGTGGTTAAAGTCTCCTTTGACGATCCTGCAGGATTTGCCGTCACCGTTGCAGACGCCACATCGGTCTTCTTTCGCAGACGATCCGATGATGCCGTCACAGCCGATTTTCTGCAGAGTAAGACAATGGAAAAAAACGCATGAGGAAGGGCGGACGGGGGGTTTTGGGGGTGGTTAAGTTGGAGCGGTGGTTTGTAGGTTACTAGGTGACCATCAACCGTTGTCAGAGGATGACCAGCTGACAAAACGTTGCAAACACTCTGATACACGTTTTATTTACGGGGAAAATAACAAAGCACTGCAGTGTTTGGGTGTTCTGTTTGTCTAAGATAATTAGTCCACCAAATGTGTATATCCCATACAAGCTGAAGCTGATTGGTCAGTTCTTATCACGTCACTCCTAGCATTTATTCAACTGTGTGCGTCTGGAAGGAGCGAGAACATCACACGGCTTGAGCGTGCAAGCTGCGCACCTCTATTGGAAATAACGAACTTGAGCGGACTCTAAAAAAGACGTGATATGTAAACAGCCAAATGGGTTGCGAATTCATTCCTTGGCAGTTCGCTCATCCTTCACTGGGTTTTTTCCTCTTATCTTTCCAAAGACGTCTGTTTCTTGTTCATTTTGCTGCTTTAAATTAAGTTGTGGGTTACATTTGGGCACTCAAGTGACCGAGATGTAAGCGAGAGAATCCGGTCATCTTTCAAAATAAAAGATTTTTCAAAATAAAAGATTGTTCAGACTCGGATAATAAATAAAACGGAAATAATTAATGATTTCCAGTACCGGTCCACGGCCCGGTGGTTGAGGACCACTGTTCTAAAACATAATTTTTTTTTTTATTTGATCCTCTTTGAGCTCTTTGGTACAATGTTTTTGGCCCGTTTAAAACCTTGGGTTCTATTTTAAAGGTATAAGCACGTGGTCAGTACAACTGTAATTAGGGCTTGTCTGAATTCACATTTGCTAGTGATAACAAATTATAACTTGAGTTCTCGTTGATCATTTGGTATCAGAAGTGGCTTATATGAAAGGCAAAGACCTCTAGATTACGCTTATTTTACCAGAATAAAATATTATCATGCCTTGATTGTTAATTATTTAATTAGGACAGTAAGGTCTGACTTTGCTTAGACAAAAGTCGTGTCACTTAACAGAAATAATGTCCAGTATAGAATATAAAGTCATGCTGCAGTGGAGACAGAATGAATATTGTGTATGACTCCCATAAGCTTGGAGGACTGCATCCATACATCTCTGCAATGACTCAAATAACTGATTAATAAAGTCATCTGGAATGACAATGAAAGTGTTCCTGCAGGACTCCCAGAGTTCATCAAGATCATTTGGATTCATCTTCAATGTTTCTTCCTTCGTCTTACCCCAGACATGCTCAATAAGGTTCATGTCTGGTCACTGGGCTGGCCAATCCTGAAGCACCTTTAGCTTCTTTGCTTTCAGGAACTTTGATGGAGGCTGAAGTATGAGAAGGAGCACTATCCTGCTGAAGAATTTGCCCTGTCCTGCAGTCTGTAATATAATGGGCAGCACAAATGTCTTGATACCTCAGGCTGTTGATGTTGCCATCCACTCTTATCCAATTTAATGTTTGTAATCCTTTAATTTTTCATATGTAAAGATATTTATGTACTGCTGCGCATCCCTGACAGTAAAAAGTATGTGTAATAATAATAATAATAATACATTTTATTTATACTGCGCTTTTCTCAGACTTAAAGCACTAAAAAGAGCATCAGAACACAGTGGAACATGAAATGCACAAAAAAAATAATTAAACAATAAAAAAAATACAGAATAAAAGAAAGCCTCATAAGTTATAAGCAATAATAAAAAGATGAGTTTTAACAAGTTTCTTAAAACAGTCCAGGGAACTGGCATTCCTGATGTATGTGGAAAGAGCATTCTACAATTTACTGCTATTCTAAACTGTTTTATATCGGTGTGTTTTCTTGTGTTTCTGTGTCAAGCGCTTTGAGAAATACGTTTTAAAGGTGCTATATAAGAATAAATTATTATTATTATTATTATTACAATTTAGGTGCACAATAGGAGAATGTCCTTCCTCCAATGGTGCTAAGTTTACAACGAGGCTGAAACAAGGTGATCCCATAAGCGTAACGCAGATTACGAGAGGAAGAGGATGTGGATATTAGATCACAGATATGATCAGGAGCAGAACCATGAACAGCTTTATAAGTTAAAATCAAGGTTTTAAAATCAATACAGAACTTAACAGGCAACCAGTGTAACTGGTGGAGTAACGGGGTAATGTGAGAATGAGTAAGGCCTGGTTTATACTCGACGCGTCCGCTAGTTCGCTTGAGTGCGCGTGGCAAATATGACGTCATCGCGGAGTTTCCGGATGTTCGCTTTGGGTGCGCGCGACATGATTTCGGCTGGCGGAGCGCATGGGATTTTTTGAGACTTGAGCGAACAGTGCGCACGGCACCGCGTCTGATTTGAGTTGTATATTAATCACTTTGAAGAGATTTTGTCTGAAACAGGTACGAATGTAAAAATATCTTTATGATCAGTGATCATAGAGATAACCAGATGATCAATAATTCTTGGCTAGAAATTGCAACAGCAGTGGGAAAGGAGAAGAGTTTCTGTTAAAAGGTTTGGAAAAACCTGAGAGATGAGTTTATTAAAGCCAAAAGAGGCCAATGGAGACAACTGTTGTACACAATTACAGAATGTGTTTTTCCATCAGTCGTAGGTTTAACGCTGATGCATATATTACAATTGAATTTAAAACAATTTAATAGTTACAAAACTATAAATAGGTAACAAATGATGTCTTTGATAACTGGACAGGAATATTTGAACCAATCGCTTTACAATATGATGCCGTTTTTCTAGGCTTTATAGTGATAATGGTCAGGAATGTTGCATTATTATTGCCTTTTTAGCAAAAGTAGAGGACAGAAACTAACCAGACAGTAATGTATGAATTGTGGAGCGGGCTAAATAAAAAAAAATAAAAAAACATCTGTATTATTTAGTAAGTGTACTTTTTGCTTTTATTCTTGCAATAATATAAAATATATTTGTAGAGCAGCCCATGTTCTGTTGTCATTAATATTTTAATACACTTTAATAGGAAAAACTGTCCGAGATATGAACAAAAGCAAGTGATGCATCAGTTTGATTAAAAAAAATCTTGAATGTTATAAAAATCTTTATAATCATTAAAATAATTTATAACAATAATAAAAATAACTAGTTTAATAAACATCATCAATATTAATGATATGACGTAGTTCCTGAAACTTTCTACTTCTCTGTTTATCTGTCTGACTTTACGGTCATTTTCATTTGACCGCCCCCTGTCGTTTTAAAGAATATCACAACGGCGAACGCGGCGAGTATAAAAGCCTCGTCCATTTCGCGAGGTGCGCACGCACTCAGCGGAGGCGTGCGATGCGGCGCCAGGCGAAAGTATAAATCCAGCTTAAGAGCAAGTGTAAGAGCATTTGGACTCACCTGGCACTAACATACTCTTTAAATGACTCCAAAAATATTTGATTGCCTTAACAAAAGCACACCTCCTTTTACCTCCTTTCAGACCAAAAATGCATTTTCTATTTAAAAAACATAGCGCAAAACATGAAAATGGTACCTGCGCTGGGCTAAAACTAGCAAATATTGAAACACTTGCAGTCTGCCGCCTGACGCCGCATTGCACCAAATGTATGACATTGCCCCGTTTCTGTGATGTCTGTGTATGTAAACAGTTAGGGGAAAAAGTGCATGTGTATCAATATAATTGATCTGTGAAACATCAACAACACACTATTTACGCAACTAAACCAGGCATGTATTGAGTGGAAATGTTTACAACTCAATATACTGTGACATCTTCATTCCCACAAGAAAACTGAGGACTGCAATGGAGTCATTTTAATTCATTCAGAAAGAGTGTTACTGACAGAATAACTCCTTATAGAGTGACTTGCTGCTTTGAAAAATCCCCAGTTTGTTTTTATGATCACACAACACTACACACTAAAAGAAGATGAAAGTGTTAAAAGCATATTAGGCCCAGCTTAACAGCCTGACCGAAGCAGAATGGAATAAATAAACAAGAAAAGGTCAGTGAAATCATACTTTATACTGGAGGATCCTGGCTCTGATCATCCGTCCACTCCCTCTGGATGTTTCTGACACAAGAGCTGCATTCAGAGCGTGAATATGAGCGCTAACTCCAAAACTGGACTGCTGGGATTGTGGTCAGGACAAACCAGGACAGGATCTGACCCTGAATCTGCTCAGGCTGTGTGTTGTTTATATTATAGGATGAAGAGATGCAGTCAATTTTAGGGTCTTAGGAATCCTTCACGTGTATGTGTGTACTTGTTTGTATAGCTTATGAGGACATCAAATTGTACACTGTCATGGGAATGATCCTTTTAATATTTTTTCCTATATAAAAATATTTATGTGCTGCTGCGCATCCTTATTTGTAATAAGCATTATATTAGTGTGTTTAAAGGGTCATGAAACACCAAAACACATTTTTTGGGCTGTTGACAGTCATATATGTGTCCCACGCCGCTATAAACACTATGAGGACACATATATTTCACAAAAACTGAAAATTGGTTGTTTTTTCATTATTTTGAGCAAATTTGTTCTTCCGGTTTGAAACAAACTTTTGAAGCTGCGTCACGCCGATGAGATCCTTGCGTGTATTCCAGTGTGGAGAGTGGACGTCTGTACCGGCCAGTGCATTGTGATGTCTCTGAGCGTGCGGCATTGATTCATGAGATAGACTTGGTTCAAACCAATCAGCTCATTCTATTGTGTAAGCGGTGCAACTTCATTAATATGCATGATAGCTTCGAAGATTGTTTACCTGCTACAGTGTTCAGACGGCAGAAAGACGCCACGTTGTGTTGCCAAAACAAGTGGAAGAAGAATTGTTTGCAGACACAGGTCGCCAGTGTTGTGTTTATAAACGTGCTTCAACAAAAGTTTTGCTTTCATTTCCCCGCTATGAGAGCGCAACTGGACTCACGGTGGACAGTGCATGCAAAAGAAATGCGTTTGTAAGGAGCATTTTGACCCGAGAGCTTGCCGCAACTAGAAATGGTGAAATCCCTGTTTGCCGCTCTTCTCCTTTTCAAAAAACAGCCGCGGTCCAGTTGGTGTTGATTTTCCTGTCTCTACAGATGTGGTAAGTGAGAGAATGCAGCTCTCCGAGTGTAAACATATAAACACCCTAATCAAACGGTTACCGTCGTTTTGAATTTTCGCCGCGTTTTGTGACAGGATAGTCTAAACACACAAGGTTTCTGATGCTGCTTACAGAGGGCGTCTAAGTTACCGAGAAATGCGGAGGGTTTTTTTTTCTAACATACGCCGTGCGGTCTAACACACTCCATTAAATCTTCACTCCTCCAGCAGTTACTCACATTTAATATCTCGTTTGTCACAAGGGACACACAGGAAATCTTCCTGAGTGAATGTAAAAGTGCCAAACTGCAGTTAATGTCGACAAATTAATAATTTGGCAAATAATTAGATTACTGATGTCAATGTAAACAGTCACTGTCTTTCTCCCCTGCATCTGTGTGTTTGTGTGTTGCCTGTTTGAAAATCAGCGCGTGCCCAAATAGAAACTCCCATTTTTATGCAAAACCTTCCCTCTTTCCCTCCCCTGACACTCCCACCTAAACAGAGCTGGACACACCCACTTTCCTGAGCTTTTCCAAACTGTAGGTGTGAAAACACCCTGCTGAGACAGGGGGGTTTCGTGGCCCTTTAAGCCCACATATCACTAACACGCTCTTTAAATAATAAAAGAAAAAACAGTTTTTAGTTGGTCTTTCTTTTTAGGTTGCCTCAAAATAGCAACTCGCCAACAATGCGCCTTAACACACCTCCTTTTCAGAATTCTTTTATGACCTAGGGCTGGGGTCATCAACTATATTTGTCACAGGGCCAGAGTTTTACCAGTCTCCTTGGGGGCCGGACCCCCAATAAGAAAATCAAATAAAAATCTAATTTTAGCTCAACATTATGTTTAATGTTTACACTTTTTCCATTTCATTACAAAACTGAAGGCATTTGATTCAGGCTCCATCACCTATACCACAGTCAACCACTAGGAGTGATAGATATTTTGCCTCAACTCAATTAGGCCAAGTCAACAAGGGGAAATGTAACTTTTGCCATTGTTTAAGCTTTGTGAGTAGCCTGTTTCTTTCTCTCCACCGCATCCCTGCTTGCTCTTCACCACACACGTCGCGTGCACTCCGCCTACACCCCACCTGGTCTTCACTTGCGCTTAAACCTGTTTGAAACAATAAATGCTTAACGCCGCATAGTCTGTCAGAGTCTGTCCTCATTTTGGAGTGTAGCATAAATATAGTCATAAATGGTGGGTATTCTGACAAGAGACTCAGTTGTTCTTATTTTTAGTTGCTTTAATAGATGGACCACTGTTTTATTTTTGATCCTCACAATTTTGGAATCCAGTCGCAGGCCAGACTGAACGGCTCAGCGGGCCGCCAGTTGATGATCAGTGACCTAGGGGTTCACTATAAAGGTGGTATATATGATATGCTTTGTGTCTTAACATAGCCACCCAACCCTCTCGTAATCTGTATGGCCCAATCTGGCCCAAACACATTTTTTCCGTGTTTGTCAAGTTGCCAGATCTTGTATGAAGCTCATCACCTCACACAATTGACAAAATATTCAAATCTCTAAGCATTTTAGTACCACAATCTGGCAACATACATTACAACCCAATTGCACTGTTGATTTCTTGGCAGGTGGTAGATGAGGGATTTGAATGGTGACGTCAGTAGATGGTCCTCATAATTCAAAATGCTTAAAAATCATACTTAATGTGGTTTTATGACATTCAAAAATGTCAAATTTAATTATTTAATTGAAAATTGCATTTATTTGATTATTAAGGAATTAGGGGTAGGTTAGGGCCATATAATTAGCAGTTTTTACAGTATTAAATAGATTACGCCTATGGAGAGTCCTCATAAACCATATTTAGTGTGTGTGTACGTGTGTGAGGTTTGGGTGGTATACAAGGACTTTGTTTTTTGTTTTTATTTAATGACATGGGCATATGACATGGTAAAAATCATACTTAATGGGGCCTTTGACATTCAAAAACTGCCACAGGTTTCCTGTGAGAGTTGGGTTTAGGGGGTAGAGGTGCTGTAAGGCTGGGTCTTCATAAACCATATAAAAATGTGTTGCTGTCTTGTTTGTATGGTTTATGAGGACACTTAGTTGTATAATGTCTTGTGTCCTCATAATACAAAACACTTAAAATCATAATTAAAAGGGTATTTTGACATTCAAAATGTGCCACATGTTTCCTGTGAGAGTTGGGTTTAGGGGTAGGGGTGCTGTAAGGCTGGGTCTTCATAAGCCATATAAAAATGTGTTGCTGTCTTGTTTGTGTGGTTTATGAGGACACAAATTTGCCACAAGTTTCCTGTGAGGGTTGAGTTTAGGGGTAGTGCCGTATTATTAGCAGCGTTAACAGTATAAAATACATTACACAAATGGGGAGTCCTCATAAACCACCAACTATGTGTGTGTGTGTGTGTGTGTGTGTTTTGTTTTAGTGTACAGTAAAATCACTTCCAGACACGTTGACCTGCTTTTTGGTAGTCCTGCTTTCTATTAGTGGAGGCGGCTTGCAGAATGTGACCTCCTTTCAGTCGTGTGCTCTTCTGGTGGCCATTGAGCAACAGTGTGTTCGACTGAAGAAGCAGGAGTCATAATAAAGCTATTTGAGTAAAGCAATGTGTCTTTATCTGTCAGACGATTTTCCCCATCAGTCTTCTGTTCATTTGTATTCTCAGCCGCCTTCCTCGCCAATTTAACCTCGCTCATTTATCAGTATTCCTGCCTACTACAATCAAATGGCTTTCAATCTAATTTAATTTGAACTCTTATGAAAATGATTCATAGTAAATCACTGTCAATAGAACTGAAGTAGAAAATGAACTTGTCCAGTGTGATCTCATTTTCATCTATTTTGGTATTTTAAACATTTATGAATAAATAATAAGTGCTCTTTTCATTAACACTGATGATTAAGTTTGAAGTCATCTATGTAATTCACACTTGCATTGTCATTTCCATTCATTCATTCATTTTCCTTCATCTTAGTCCCTTATTTATCAGGGGTCACCACAGTGAAATAAACCACCAACTATTCCAGAATATGTTTTACAAAGCGGATGCCTTTCCAGTTGTAACCCAGTACTGGGAAACACCCATACACACTAATACACACACACTCATACAATATGGCCCCAATTCACCTATACTGCTTGTGTTTTGACTGCTGGGGAACCGGAGCACCCAGAGGAAACACACGCCAACACTGGTAGAACGTACAAACTCCACACAGAAATTCCAACTGCCCCTGCCGGGACTTGATCCAGTGACCTTCTTGCTAATAGATCACAGTGCTAACCACTGAGCCACCATAATTAGTTTTATTTTATTATTTTAATTTGTATTTAGTTGTTAAAAAAGAGCAAGTTTAATTAAATTAACATTTTATTTTATTTTCTGATAGTAAAACACTTATCCTATTTTAGCTGACATTTATTTTATTTTAGGTTTTATTGTTTTAGATTTTTCAAGGTTACAATTTCTATGTAAATGTTTATGAAACTATTTCTATGTATAAAATAAAATAAAAATTAAAAAAAGGTTTCCACATCAAATCTCATTAAATGTTGTAAAAAAAAGTAAACTAAAACTTAAGACTAAAACTACTGGTCAAAAACTATTTTTGTAAATTGAAATAAAATAAAATTTTCAAATAAACGCAAAAACTAAAATGAACTAAAACTACCAAATGTCATAAATTAAACAAAAATTAGGAAAAACTAAATCAGTTTAAAGGATCATGAATCCCACCTCAGCAGGGTGTTTTCTCTCTATTTTGAAAAAGTCAGCAAAGTGGGTATATATGTTATATATGATACATGTTATAGCACATAATACGTTTGACGTCATCGGGTCACCACGCTATTCACACTTCCTTCGGAGGTGTTTCATTTTAAATTTGTCAACTTTAACTGGAACTTTTCAGGAACATATTATTCAACAAGATGTGAGGAACTGCTTTAGGAGTGTAGTTTTAATGGAATTAATGGATAAACTATAATTACAATTAAATAATTATAATTAAATATATAAAAACTAAATATAAATGTGTTCGCAAAATAAAATCTAAACTAAAACATTAATGAATCTTTTTTTATTTTATATTAAAACAGTATCAAAAATAAATAAAGTAATTAATTAAAAATGCTAAGCTATAATAGCCTTTCTCTGCACCCCAGGCAGGTTTAACCTCTCTTAAATTCAATAAGTGTGCCATTTCTTACACTTTAGTCCACATATTTCATATCAGCCTTCTCAAATCGCAGTTTCATATGTGGAGACAGCTGCAGCCAATCTGACACCTCTACAGTATGTTGTTCTGATCTGTGTTTCATTTGGCAGGCTTAACCAATGATGCGAGTTTGGGACAAGAATTTAGGATAGGATTTTTTGGGGAAAAATGAATAGCTATAATGTGGCATATCTGTTTGGAGCCATCAGTGACCGACAACCTTATATTTTAAACAAACAGATCAGAAAAACATTAAGGGTGTATTTAGAAATGTTCTTACCTTATATATTTTTTTAAATATCTATATGGGTGTTCATTAAAGACAGCATAGGCATGGGATTTTTTTTAATACCTTTATATTATGCAATATTTTCAAATATTACTGTATTACTGTACCTCAAACTTGTGGAAACGTTATTAAACATGATGTACGTTAAATATAAATTATATATTCAAATTAATAATAGTACATGAGGTCAAAGGAACTGCCTGAAGAGCTCAGAGACAGAATTGTGGCTAGGCACAGATCTGGCCACGCTTACAAAAGTTTCATCTGCACTGAAGGTTCCTTAGAGCACAGTGGCCTCCATGATCCTTCAGTGGAATTTGGGACGACCAGAACTCTTCCTAGAGCTGGCCGTCCAGTCAAACTGAGCTATCAGGGGAGAGCAGCCTTGGTGAGAGAGGTAAAGAACTCAAAGATCACCGTGGCTGAGCTCCAGAGATGCAGTGGGGAGATTGGAGAAAGTTGTGGAAAGTCACTGCAGCCCTCCACCAGTCAGGGCTTTATGGCAGAGTGGCCGGACGAAAGCCTCTCCTCGATGGAGCTAAAAAATAAATAAAAAAAAAAACACCTGGAGGACTCCAAGATGGTGAGAAATAAGATTCTCTGGTCTGATGAGACCAAGATAGAACTTTTTGGCCTTAATTCTAAGCAGTACGTGAGGACCACACACTGGAACTAAACTGAACTGAACTTAACTGAACTGACACTGTTTTAATCTACTATAACCTTCTATGTGAAGCTGCTTTGGCGCAATCTACATTGTAAAAGCGCTATACAAATAAAGATGAATTTAATTGAACTGAAAAAAACCAGGCACTGCTCATCACCTGTCCAAAACAGTGAAGCGTGGTAGTGTCAGAATGAATGCAGCCAGGTACATAGATATCCTGGACGAAAACCTTCTCCAGAGTGCTCAGAACCTCAAACTGGGTCAAAGGTTTACCTTCCAAGAAGACAATGACCTTAAGCACACAGCTAAAATAACAAAGGATTGGCTTCACAACAATTGTATGACTGTTCTTGAATGGCCCAGCCAGAGCCCTGACTTAAACCAAATTGAGCATCTCTGGAGAGACCTAAAAATGGCTGTCCACCAACGTTTACTGTCCAACCTGACAGCACTGAAGAGAATATATATATATATATATTTATACAGGGAGTGCAGAATTATTAGGCATGTTGTATTTTTGAGGTTAATTTTATTATTGAACGACAACCATGTTCTCAATTAACCCAAAAAACTCACTAATATCAAAGCTGAATATTTTTGGAAGTGTTTTTAGTTTTAGCTATTTTAGGAGGATATCTGTGTGTGCAGGTGACTATTACTGTGCAGAATTATTAGGCAACTTAACAAAAAGCAAATATATACCCATTTCAATGATTTATTTTCACCAGTGAAACCAATATAACATCTCAACATTCACAAATATACATTTCTGACATTCAAAAACAAAACAAAAACAAATCAGTGACCACTATAGTCACCTTTCTTTGCAAGGACACTCAAAAGCCTGCCATCCATGGATTCTGTCAGTGTTTTGATCTGTTCACCATCAACATTGCGTGCAGCAGCAACCACAGCCTCCCAGACACTGTTCAGAGAGGTGTACTGTTTTCCCTCCTTGTAAATCTCACATTTGATGATGGACCACAGGTTTTCTATGGGGTTCAGATCAGGTGAACAAGGAGGCCATGTCATTAGTTTTTCTTCTTTTAGACCCTTTCTTGCCAGCCACGCTGTGGAGTACTTGGACGCGTGTGATGGAGCATTATCCTGCATGAAATTAATGTTTTTCTTGAAGGATGCAGACTTCTTCCTGTACCACTGCTTGAAGAAGGGGTCTTCCAGAAACTGGCAGTAGGACTGAGAGTTGAGCTTGACTTCATCCTCAACCCGAAAAGGCCCCACAAGCTCATCTTTGATGATACCAGCCCAAACCAGTACTCCACCTCCACCTTGCTGGCGTCTGAGTCGGATGGAGCTCTCTGCCCTTTACCGATCCAGCCACAGGCTCATCCATCTGGCCCATCAAGACTCACTCTCATTTCATCAGTCCATAAAACCTTAGAAAAATCAGTCTTGAGATATTTCTTGGCCCAGTCTTGACGTTTCAGCTTGTGTGTCTTGTTCAGTGGTGGTCGTTTTTCAGCCTTTCTTACCTTGGCCATGTCTCTGAGTATTGCACACCTTGTGCTTTTGGGCACTCCAGTGATGTTGCAGCTCTGAAATATGGCAAAACTGGTGGCAAGTGGCATCTTGGCAGCTGCACGCTTGACTTTTCTCAGTTCATGGGCAGTTATTTTGCGCCTTGGTTTTTCCACACGCTTCTTGCGACCCTGTTGATTATTTTGAATGAAACGCTTGATTGTTCGATGATCACGCTTCAGAAGCTTGGCAGTTTTAAGAGTGCTGCATCCCTCTGCAAGATATCTCACTATTTTTGAGCCTGTCAAGTCCTTCTTTTGACCCATTTTGCCAAAGGAAAGGAATTTGCCTAATAATTCTGCACACCTGATATTGGGTGTTGATGTCATTACACCACACCTCTTCTCATTACAGAGATGCACATCACCTAATATGCTTAATTGGTAGTAGGCTTTCGAGCCTATACAGTTTGGAGTAAGACAACATGCATAAAGAGGATGATGTGGTCAAAATACTCATTTGCCTAATAATGCTGCACTCCATGAATATAAAACTTTAAGTTGATATATTTATAACATATATAACTTATAAAGTCAGGTTAGGTTTTTAATAGAAAAATAAAATAAAAACAGAAAACAAAAAGGCATTGCTATTGTTAGAAGATAAAATAATAAGAAATAAATGAACATATAAATAAAATAAATGTCATTTGTTTTCATACACACCTGGCATTTTCCGTTCACACACAGGTCGCTCTCATAAGGTCCACATGGCGTCCCGTCCAGCACCCGTTCTGCCACTAACTCTGGGGAATCACTGCCGACGGGTGTGCAATACAAAGCACACGGCTTTTCTGGGAAATAAACACACATGAATAAAAACATACTTTAGCGTACCTAAATGGTACCTTGCATGTACATGCATCAGTTTAAAGTGCGTGTTTGTTCTCCAATTTCCTCACAAATGTTGTTTTATTGCATTCACTCTATCAGGAAATTGAGCTTTGAAGCTGAAGGAGGCACAAGTGTGTGTACTTTCCGCCAGAACACATGAAGTGCACTCACAGTATTACAGAGTCTACTTAAGAAGATCACAAGATCGTTTCTGAGTGACGTGTTGTGATTTAAGAGCTGAACCTGGTGCTGCTTCGGCCTGGAGAAGATGAAAGTTGCTGGGTTTGCTGCTGATGGAGTGAATGTGGGTAAGTGACTCTCGAGTGTTCAGAGTGTGTTTCTGCTATTGTGCAGGAAAATACAGCGAGTGCTGCTGCGTTACGTCTGTCGTCAGAAAGTGGAGAGCTTTCAGGTGCACAGGACGAGGTTCGTGCTGGTTGTTGGTTATTTTCTTTCAATATGATATCAGGAAATGAGTTGCTATCATAGCAAATAAATATTATGTATCAGAATTATACAACTGAATACATTCGATTAAAATGATACTTCAAAAATTTGTGAAGAATGAGAAAGAAAGAACAACTAATAATTGACAGGAAGGAAGGAAGAAAGGAAGGAAGGAAGGAAGGATAGACGGACGGATGGACGGACTGATGGATGGACTGATGGATGGACGCATGGATGGACAGGCAGATAGATGGATGGACGGACAGACAGACAGATAGATAGATATATACAGACAGACAGACAGATATATAGATATATACAGACAGACAGACAGATAGATAGATCAATGTTACAAACCCCTTGATGTTATGTCTAGGGGAAAGTGGGGTTTAACATTTGGATAATTAAAATGAATTTATATCAACAGTGAATGAAGTGCAAAAGACAACCAAAGTAATACCAAAATGTGTGATTTTATTTACAATATCCAAGTGAACAAAACAACCAATGAATCAAAAATATAGAAAAAGATATATACAACACAAAAGACGGGAAAAACAAGAGAGCTGGCAGAAGGGACGTGGGCGGTGCTAAAGAAATGAAAAGAACAAAACCCAACAATATCTAACTTCCCAGAAGCATCTAACTAACTAAATGTATTAAACAAATTAAACGCGAAGAGTCTTCCGAGTCCTAACTAACTACTCTGTCTATCGAAAAAAGTACAAGGGATGAAATGATTGACAGATGAAGTGACCAATAGCAGGAACCGGAGAATCTGAAAGCAGATACGGGAGAAGAGAGCGAGAGAGAGAGAGAAGGAGAGAACACAAAGCACAAATAGAACACAAATAACACAAATACGTAACAATCAATACGTTTCACATTGTCCACAGCCCAAGATTTTCGCTGACAGACAGACAGGCAGACAGGCAGACAGGCAGACAGACAGACAGACAGACAGA
>CAIGQQ010005185.1:2817947-2841241 GCA_903798035.1 Danio albolineatus
AGATAGATAGATAGATAGATAGATAGATAGATAGATAGATAGATAGATAGATAGATAGATAGATAGATAGATAGACAGACAGATTGACAGATAGATAGATAGTACGCTTCTTTGGGGCTTCTCCACACCGTAACTCTCCCAGATGTAAGAAAGACAGTAAAGGTGGACTTCAGTGTTTGACAATGGCATGAGTCACCAAAGGTTTGGCTATAGAAGGCCATATATAGTAACCCTGTGGAGCTCCCGACAAACAGTTTTGGTAAAATCAGGACAGTTGAGGCGTACATTTAATTTTGCAGTAAGTTGGGCAGCTTTGGTATAATGTTTTTTTAGATCCAATCCAGGTTAGCACCGGGACATCTCTTTCTGACAGCTTTCTCTTGCATCCACAGTTACTTCTGTTGGATGTGGTTCATCCTTCTTTGTGTTTTGCTGATATTAGCCTGGATACCGTGGCTCTTGATATATCACAAAGACTTGCTGTTTTGGTCACAGATGCGCCAACAAGAAGCATACCAACAGTGAGTCCTTTTCTGAACTTTGATATGTCACCCATAATGTTGTGTGCACTGCAATATTTTAAGCAGAACTGTGCTATTACTCTGCTGATTAAACCTTCACACTCTGCTCTTACTGGTGAAATGTACTATCAGTGAAGATTGGCCACCAATTTAGCCATGAACCCTCCAACACTAAATATATAGCCTTACCATCATCGATGACAGCTGTCCACATCTGGCTCTTCTTACTGGCCTGTCGCTCATGAGATTGACACTGCTGGTCTCTAAATGTAGGCAGACCTTTTGTACACGGCGGACCCTCACACACTTTATGCTCGACACTGGCCTTCTGACAGTGTTTTCCTCCGGGACCGGGCCTGCACAACCAGAGACAACAAGAAATGCACTTATATGAGCTGAAGATGAATTAAAAGCTGAAAGGAAGGAACCTGAAGATCATTATTCTGGCTGTAGGACAGTGATTGAGGAGAGGCTGTGTGACAGAGGTCAGGCTAAAAATGACTGATTTTTCCTTTAACTATAGTCCCATAAACCCTCATGTATCACTGCCTCTAATGATGACAGCTGACAACATAACCGGCTCAAACCTGTTGGATAACATGTCTCCTCGCATTTTCACAGTCTCCATCATGTTCCATCGTTCAATCTGTCTCTTTTCCTCTGAGAGTCTCTCCAAACGGTCAGATTTTCCCAGCCTGCCTTCTCATTTTAATGAGTTTGCCTGACAGAACTGTACTGATGTTTCTCGTTCTGGTTTAATGTATACCTGAATCACTGAAGAATCTACTTAATGTAATTTGTGGTTGGTCAGATTTTGTAAAAAAAGATCAGAAAAAGTTGGAACAGTATGAAAATGCAAATAAAAAAAGGAAATAGAGATTTCTAACTTTAATATGACTTGTATTTCATTGCAGACAATACAGCAGCACATTATTTAAAGAGTTCCTCGTGATTTTATTTAATTTTTTTTAAATAAACACGTATTCAAATTTTGGTTCTTGCAACATCTTTCTAAAAAAGTTGGGACATTAAAGCATTTAGTACTTTGTAATGTTGCCATTCCTTTTCACAACATTTAAAAGACGTTTAGGGACTAAAGACACCAAGCGATGAAGTGTTGCAGGTGTAATTTTGTCCCATTCTTCTTGCAAACAAGTCTTAAGCTGGGCAACAATATGGGGTTTTCGTTGTCACATTTTGTGCTTCAGATGCGCTCCACATTCTCCATTGGAAATAGGTTGAGACTGCAGGCAGGCCAGTCAAGTACATTTCCTTTGCTAATGCAGCGCTTGATGTGTTTTAGCATTTCTTCACTTTTATTCATTACTCTAAAGATGCCTTTTATATTCAGCACAGCTGGTTTCAGCATAGATCATGCTAATAATTGCCTCTTAAAGAGCAAATTGGCATATTTGCATTTAGCATTTATGTTTGCCATTCCTTTTCACAACATTTAAAAGACGTTTAGGGAATGAAGACACCAAGTGATGAAGTGTTGCAGGTGTAATTTTGTCCCATTCTTCCAGCAAAACAAGTCTTCAGGTGGGCAACAGCACTGATCTTCATTGTCGCATTTTGTGTGATAGTCCATCCCAGACGCCTCAGGGTCCAGAGAAGAGGAGGGCGCTTCTGGACAATGTTAACATAGGGCTTCCTTTTGGCACAGTACAGTTTTAAGTGGCATTCTCCTTAAAAAGTACAGTCTTTGTTGAAACTTTGAGTTTTAGACTAGTTGACTTGGAAAGCCCACATTGACTATTTTTGCTCAAAGACTATTCTTGCAACCACTGTTTTTTTTTTTTTTTTTTTTATCATATGCCAATTAAATTTCTCTATTCAACTTAGAAACAGAACATGACTTTGGACGTCTACCTAAAGGTGCAATGTCTGCCTAAACCTAGCCTGCTTTACTGAGCTGAAGTTGGTTTTATATTCACATCGGTTCATTTTTGAACAATGACAACCTGTGATGCGCTCACTATATTGTTTACCGCTACTCTGAATATTCGCTCTGAAATAGCATGTCAGTATGGCTTAGTAATGTGTCCAGCACCCAACCACTAAGCATAAAGTAGTCGCTTTAGGAAAAAGCGTGTGAGAGAGTAAGACCAGCAATCCATGCATGCATGAAATATTGCACATTATGACAAGTTCTGTTGCTACACAGATAAAAATTCTAGATATATTACAGTTTTTCAGTCAGAATTGTAGTATTATAAAAGTACTATAAAGTTTTCTAACTGGCGAATGACTTGATCTAGAGCAGAGATGCCTAAACTAGGGCCCGCTGGCCAAAGTTGGCCCATAGTATCATAGTAGACCCGCCATCCCATCTGAGAATGTCATTTCAAATTTAATATACCCTTTTATTTGTTTATTCTGTTAAGCTACAAAAAAGCTATCTGAAATTAAATGTTTCAATTTAAATGATGTAAATTTAATCATCTTTAGTTTAAAATGTGCATGCGACGGATAGAGGACAACGCGGAGACTTTAGTGAGTGAATCAAGTCAATGGAAGATTCTGCTGTATTCAGCATAGAACTCCACTGTTTTATAAATATGATTGTTTGTTTTTTATTGGAATAACTTTAAAAAGTTAAACTGCGCAAGTTAAAACGATTTAAAGTACATTTTTAAAATTTATTTTATTATGATAAAATAATATGAAGTAGGAAATTACCCATGGCAACATTAATGTAAAATAGTTTGGTATAGTTACATTCAGCCCACGGCTATCAATGATATTTGGTATTTGGCCGTTCATACGAAAAGGTTTGGGCACCCCTGATCTAGTGGGTCTCTGTCATCTTTAATGTGCACGTTCGTGATTTCAGAAGGTGTGGATTTGGATGGCAGGGGAGCTATTGTATTTGAAAGATATTATGCTAACCGGTTAGCATTTAGGCAGATCATCTACTGCACCTTTAATTTATCCTTCTTTTTCGCTCTTGTGTGTGCTTGATGCAGCTCCAAGTGCTTTTACAATCCACAATGGAGCAGTGCACAAAAACAGCGATTACCTTTCGAGCGGCAAAAAACAAAATCTGCACGTTTTGAACCGCCGTTCACAAATTGCACACTGTTCTGAGCTGGAAATAAAGGGACAACTTTGAATTATTATATCAAGTTTGAAACGCACACACACACACACACAGCATAACAAGCTCTCTGGCAGGCTGTCAGACGTTGAGAAATGACACTCTGAGAGAAACGGCGTCATTAGATGAAAGAGGAGAGTGAGAGGAAAACTTGTTCCTGCCAAAACACAAACAGGATTATTGTGGTGCATTGTGGGTTTGGATGATGACTGTGTTTGCGTTGAGTCACATCGTCTCTGGATCGGATATTAGGTTTTAAAAAAACATTAGGTTGCAGCCTGTTTGTTGACAATACTAGTCTGTTTTTAGTATATTAAATGAAAAGTGAAGGCCACTGAGTGATTTGGACGTTTGACATGCTGACCACTTTTTTCCCCAACAACTAGTCAAGTACGTTTACATAGACAACAACACTCCGATTTGAATATGATTAAGACAGTACTCTGGTTAAGAGTTTATCATGTAAATAGCAATTTTTGATGACCTTAATCTGACTATCGAGAGTTCACACTTAGCTCATGATTGATAATAAAGCTTGTTTTGCATGCTGTCCTGGGAGAGAGCCCTGAGCTTATGAGATCCTCGAGCCCTTGGCTCCCTCCTGTTTGCAGGGCGAGATGGGAGTTTGAGCTCAGGTAGATCTCTATGAACTCCCCTGACTTATTTCTAGCTAATGACACATATAGGATGGCTAGGGAGGGATGTACACTTGCAAGGAGCTTGGCTATGATATCAATTTGGTATGTTTGATTTACTTAGGGTGTGTGTTTTTGGACTGTGGAAGAGAACTAGAACCCTTGGAAAACCCAGGTGGGCACGGGGAGAACGAGCAAACTCCGCACAGAAATGTCAACTGGTTTAGTAGGAACTTTGACCAGAGACATTCTTGCTGTGAGGCAGCAGTGCTAATCACTGGGCCGCCGTGTCGCCCATCTGGAGAGGGTGAAGGATTCGGTTTTCTACCTTCCAATCCATCTCAGCATGGATCAACGTTTTTCCTTTTCTCATCATCCTGTTTCTCATTAATTTTTATTAAAGATGATTATTGAATAATGAATAAAGTCAACACATTGCTTAATATAAGAATGTTCAGTGCATTTGCCTGACTCTTTCGAACTATTTTCAGGAGCCACCAAACTAGGTCAGAGGTCATCGAGACCTCGAGTGTAACTGAAGGGCTGAGGACTGGAATTGGAGTTAATACTATCTAAAAGTGATGTTTGCTATTTTTACAGTTAATTATTTTAAAGTGATTCTACTTTTTATTTAAGATAGACTTTGTGTAGTAAAGATATAACTGCCTGAATGTAGATTATCCCGGTTTTTAACCATTTTTGATAAAGACGGCTGAGAGTACAGTCAGCCTTGGCTAAGAATCAGATTGTACTTTAAGTGTGTGTGTTCTACTTAATTGTGGATCCGTTTCATCGGTCTGGAGTCAGATCTGAACAGTCTAGTGGATGTCTGATGTTTATATGCTTAAGATATTGTTCAGAATTGAACGCACGCACCCACTTGGAAATTCTATCTGTGTTTAAACCAATCAGGTTAGGACACCCATATCAGTAAATGATGTTATGTGAGAGTATAATTGATGCTGATTTGTGATTTTAAGCAGAGCAGCCTACAGTAGGAACTCATTGCAAGTGTTGAAGCTGGCTTCTGCTGATGAAACTGCAAACTATCTTCAGTAAACTTTATTTCAATCTCTGACTCCTCTTTGGGTTAAAACTGTAAAATAATCCCTACAAGAGTGACTAGGGGTGGATTCTTCAAGTTGAAGGTATACTGAGATAAGTAAACTCTGGTTATATAGTGAGTTAGGAATCATCTGATTGGTGGATCAATCGTGAGCTGATGCGGGACCAACTGTGAGCAATCATAAGCATGTGATTCCCTCCAAGTGAGGACAAACTAATTTCGAGAGAAGCACGTGATATGATTGATCACGGCTGGTCTCTAATCTGTAATCATTAGTCAGCCAATCAGATCATTGCAAACTCACTATAAGTAGCCTGACTAACTTTACTCCCTCATTTTCATTTTTTGAAGATGATCCACCCCATCCCCACTTTTCCTCCTTTACCAGGGGGAGCTCTCGAGAACTTCCTGATCTTGTATCCGCTCACATGCTCATTGTCCAGTCGGGAGCTCTGGACATCATGCCAAACCTGCTATTATTATCAAGCAATATCTAAGTGTGAACTCTTGAAATTAGTTCATAAATAAACCTCACAAAGTCATAATTGAAGTAAACAGAAATCAAATTCAGACATGTGGAGCATTCATGCTTTAGTGGCACTATTGAAGTGCAGTACAGACATGTAAACAGCAGTCAAACTATTACTGTTTTGCTGTACTTTTCACTACATTTTTGGCCAGGACACAAGGCAGTTTGACAACAAACTAATGAGAATGGCTTCAAGCAAGACAGCACATTTTTGGTGCGAGTCGGAAACGATGACTATGCTGGGAATTCTGGAAGAAATGGACATAAAGAGGTGCCTTGACTTTAAAGTGAGTTTGACATGGAGGCATGAATGAGAAGTTAGTGAATGAAATGGCAGAGGCGTCCTGATGCTTGAGAATTTGTATCTGCCGTCAACTGTTTGGAAATTATCTGCAGTTGTAGCAAAATGAAAAACAAAACACCTTAAATCACATATGGTGGCATGACGAACACTAACTTTTGTGAAACGCCACAGGAAACTAGCGTCAAATGGTCTTGTAATGATGTTAAAGAGTCACGAAACACCAAAACACATTTATGAGCTGTTGACAGTCATATGTGTCCCACACTGCTATAAACACTACGAGGACATATATATTGCACTAAAAAGTGAAAATTGGTTGTTTTGGGGTAATTTCGAGCAAATTCGTTCTTCCAGTTTGAAATGAATTTTTGAAGCTGCGTCACACCGATTAGATCCTTGGTTCAAACCAACCAGCAATGCTTCTTATGTCCTTGTCAAAGCACCAGTGACAGCAAAATTAGGCACCGAAATTCATATGCTGATTCAGTCTGGTACATACCGGTTACATAGTGGCACAGAGTTTCCGTACCCAAAACTACTTTTAACACAGAAGAAGACGAGAGAAAGTTGACACGCTTGTTGTTGGCGATTCGAGCAAGCATGGATTGTTCAGGTAGCAGCTTCAGCTCTAGCGATGAAGAAATGATTATTGTTCACCAGTGCAATAAGCAGCTCCACGTTCATACGGCCTCTGGGCATCTTTCTTACAGTTTTGCGCTTGAGCGCCTCCAAGTGTTGTTAACTGTAACTTCAGCAGCTCTGAGCATGTGAACAAAAGTGCCAATCTGATTGGTGTAGAAAACAAAAAGAGCAAGAGGCATTTCTTTAAAAATGATGCTTTGCACATTGGTGTGCACAATCACATTGGCGTCCTTTATTTAGTCACGAGGCGTTAAACGTTGACAGAAAACGTGAGGAAAAAGCGCCCCGGTGTAAACAGGTTTTTACTGGTCGTTTGAAGGCCAGATTTCAAGCATCTGTAAAACTGCATTTTTTCATCTTAAAAATGTTGCCAAACTTTGACATATGCTATCAATACCTGATGCGGAAAAGCTTATTCATGCTATCATGAGCTCTCAATTAGATTATTGTATTATTCCCAGAATATTAAAATCAACTGTAGGTGGTAGATCTTTCTCGTATCTGGCAACTAAACTCTGGAACAGCCTTCCTAGCACAGTTCGGGAAGCAGACACACTCTGTCAGTTTAAAACTAGATTAAAGACACATCTCTTTGCATTAGCGCACACATAAAACACAAAGGCTTTGGAGGATTGTTAGTCTGCAATATTTAGGTCAACCGGAGCCGGGAACACTTCCTAAAAGACATTATAGTTTGAATGTCATCTGCGCTTATGTTAGTCTGTTTTTTATTATTCCCGAGGTTTCCATAATCCTGGACCAGGCCGTATCCTGAGCAGCTGCTGTGGTGGTCATGGAGGAGTGGAGAGCATGAGATCGATCCCTGTATACCTCCAGAACTGTCAAGAGCATCTGTGCTCCGCGCCTCACGCCTTCAAACGTCACCACGCGTCAATTGCGTGTTGGAATTGTCTTCTGAGGCGCAAGTAATTTATTAGGCAAAGAAAAAATTCACACAGCTTCTCCTACTGCAGCAAATTTTGTTTTACTTTCTAAAAATTAAGATTTTATTCTCTTTGACTTTTTATATCGGACTCTTCTTTATTTGCACGTCTTATATACGATATTCCAGTTCCCACAACAATTTAATTAGCATCTTTGGATGGAAACATAGCTGTTGAAAGAGTGAGAGATGAAGATAAAGGCTTACGGCGGGTTGTCGCATTTCCTCTGTCGAAAGCGTGCTCCTGTGCCACAGGTCCGGCTGCACATGCTCCACGTGCTCCAGGGACTCCAGTCTCCATCCACATGCTGCGGGATCGGTGTCTTACTGACACACTCACCAGCCCGGCACCACTAATAAACACACACATTTGATTATTTTATTCGGAATGACTAATACTACTTAGAGCAGCACAGCATCCAAATAATCACAAAGAGCCCATCATGTTTCACAGTACAAGCAGCGTGCAAATAAATACAAATCACTGAATATCAAACTCTCAGATCAGCTCTGTACAAAGAAGTAAATAACTAAACGCATAAGGGAATATCTGCACATTAGGGATAGAAATGACATCGTCTTTTCCACACATGCAGACTGCCTATTATTGCAGACACAGAGCAGTATTTGGCAATTTGTTAAAAGTCTTTCTTATTGAGTCCAGCAATTTGTAATCCTCTCACACACAGTTTATGAACATGTCCTAGTTTACTTGATAATTATCAGGCAACGAGTTTACTCTCTTTCTTTGAGTAAAGTCAACTAATCACTTTTTACAGTGGACATCTACATTGATCCTGAAACAACATTCCAATCAGAATTAAGATATACTAGACAGTTTATGTTCAATTTAGGCACAGTTAGGCTTATGTACTTCTAGATGATTGTTATCCATAAAATAAAAAAATTAGCTATATCGAACTCTGCATTAACTTGTATTTCAGCATGATAAAGTAGTTCCAACTGAAACAGAACATGGATTATTTTTGTGCTTCTCCTCTCATCATTCACTTTTAGCAAACTAACGATTGGAGTGGTGTGGCTGCAGAAGGACTGCCATTTCAGAGAGCAATAGCATCTATAATTATAATTTTGATTAAAGATTACCAAAACAAACCTGTTTTTTTTCTCCAGTAGAATAACTTCCACGTAATCATTGTTTACCTTAGAGTACAAATGACATCAAAACTAACCATATTGATTTTACTAGCTTACATTGCTAGTTTAGTGGTGAACAATTCATCTGTGCATGTCATTAAAGGGTCACGAAACACCAAAACACATTTTTTGAGCTGTTGACAGTCATTACAGTGTGTGTCCCACGCTGCTTTAAACACTATTAGGACACATATATTTCGCTAAAGTGTGAAAATTGGTTGTTTTTGCGTTATTTCAAGCAAATTCGTTCTTCCGGTTTGAAACAAATTTTTGAAGCTGCGTCACGCCGATGAGATCCTTGCATGTATTCCAGCGTGGAGAGTGGACGTCTGTACCTGCAAGAGCATTGTGACGTCTCTGAGTGTGCGGCATTAAGTCATGAGAAAGACTTGGTTTGAACCAATCAGCGCGCTCTATTGTGTATGCGGTGCAGCTTCATTAATATGCATGATACTGTAGCTTCGAAGATTGTACCTGTTGCAATGTTCAGACGGCAGAGAGACGCCACGTTGTGTTGCCAAAATAAGTGGAAGAAGAATTGTTTGGAGACACAGGTTACAAGTGTTGTGTTTATGTGCTGCAACGAAGGAGAACGCAGCAGAAATGCGTTTGTAAGGAACTTTTTTTTTTCACCCGAGAGCTTTCCGCATCTGTAATTGGTGAATCCAGATTTGCCGCTCGTCTCCTTTTAAAACAGACGCCGCTCCAGTTCATGTTGATTGTCCTGTCTCTACAGATTTGGTAAGTAAGCGATCAGTGGTCTTTGTTTGTTTATTCAGATGGCAAAGTTAGTTTGTATCTGTTTCAGTGTTTAAAGACATGCCTTAGTCAAAATGATGTGTTTCTCCATGTTTTCTCTGTTGTTGTTGTTGTTGTTTACCGCGTCGGCATCTCCACACACGCTCTTCCGTCTACGTCATTAAACCGCGGAGCAGTACCAAATTGTCGCAAGTTTAACGACGTACAAAATGGAACACCTCAATAAATCTGATCTGTCTGTTTACATGATAGTCGCATTGACACATATCCGATTTATATCTGGTTTATTTCCACATATGAAGGAGGCCTGAAACCGATCTCTGAATATCCGAATGCATGTGTTTATTTTGTGTTTACACGTTCATAGAACAGATCCGATCTGTGTCACATATGAGCAAAAAAATCAAAATTGGGTCACATTTAACTGGCAGTGTAAACGGGGCTTTAGATTCTCAGATTACTTCAGTCTGAGGCAGGGGCGCCGCTAAGGGGGGGGGAAAGTTAGGACGATTCTAAGGGTCCATGAACTCTAGGGGCCCACAGAGATCTGCTTTATAATTAATAACAGTACTGTAATGTAATATAAATCATGAATGCATATCTAAATTACAAGTAAAACAATTTATTAGAAATAAAAAATCTAAATTCGGGTTATATCTGCCCCTCGTGTCTGTCACTGTCAAATTGCACCCCCCTCCTTTCGCTGTATGGTTCAGTCGGTCAGTAGCGGGAAGAGAGTTGAAGCTTTGTTGAGTGCGATCGTCAGGTCAAAGCAGCGATGTCCTGGAGGTTAACATCAGCTGCGTCTCAAATTGCATACTTATGCACTATTCTACGCCTATTTGTAGTATAAATAGTGTAAGTTGTGCGTTCACACTGAAAACTCTAATAATAATAAGTGCACTTTAATTACCCGGATGATGCACTCAACATCATTTATGGGTCTCGGCTTATTTATGGGTCTCATTGTAATATAATTTTGTGTCTCATTGATTTTTGTCACTGTTCCAGTGTATTGCAGTTATTTAAATAGTTACACACTGGTGTTTTGTGTGTTTAGAAATGTAAATTTTCAGTGAATAATTGATTACTGTTCCTTTTTTGTACTACATTTACATTTGAACAATAAATCATCTGCTAGCTACAGTCATGGCTGTTCTCTTACTAAATACTGATATGTAGTGGACAAAATCGATAATAAAATGCATAGGTCAGTAAAACTGCATTGCAGACAAAGAGTTTGGATAGGTTGGTAGTAGGGGGCCCATCCTCATATTTTTTCATGGGGCCCAAAATTGCTAGCGGCGCACCTGGTCTGAGGTATTGGGCGTGGCTAACATACTTAACCACGACCCTCCAACTGTCAGCGTTGACAACAAACAAACAGCAAAGAGAAATGGTGAGCAGAAGGAGTCTGTTAGGTTGTTATAACTCTCCCCAAACACTTTTCCTGATCTTTCTGAATGAAATGCCTACTTTACTACATCCAATCAGCTTGCAGTGGACAAAAAACAAGCCACGCCCACTGTTTCTCATTTAATATTCTGTTTATCTAGGAACTGCGACTCTATTCGAAAAAAAATGGTCGCTGTTTCTGGTTCATGTGGACTTTAAGACTAACAATGTGCACTAAAAATAAACAGACTTTGACTATATGCAGATTTTAATATTCATTCATTTTTTTCAGTATATTCCCTTTATTAATCAGGGGTCACCACAGCAGAATGAACCGCCAACTTATTCAGCATATGTTTTATGCAGCGGATGCCCTTCCAGCTGCAATCCAACACTGGGAAACACCCATTCACACTCATTCACACACATACACAACAGACAATTTAGTGCACCCAATTCACCTGTACCACGTCTTTGGAGTTGTGGGGGAAACTGGAGCACGCAGAGGAAACCCACGCGAACACAGGGAGAACATGCAAACTCCACACAGAAATGGCAACTCGAACCAGCGACCTTCTTGCTGTAAGGGGACAGCGCTAACCACTGCGCCACCAGATTTTAATATTCTAATAAAAAAAAATCTACATCTTGGATGGTCTCAGAGTAGAGTATGTGCACACTGCATTCCAGTTGGTCGTCCTCTCACATTTATTTGCATTTTAACACCTTGCCCACATCTGCAGATTACTCTCATTATAATAAATAAAACATTCTGACTGTCTTCTGACCTGCTGTGCAGCTACTTCAGCCACATTACTGTCTGCTAATACCACTGTAATATTGTCCATTTGAATAACGATACAGATAATCTGCTTACCTTATCAGCTCCACATTCTGTGCCGTCCAGCGGAGGATCTAGTTTGGTCTTGCATGAAGTGTCTCCATCCACTAAACACCAGAGTCCTGCGCACATCAGGTGCTGAAACCAAAGAACATAGGAGATTCATCTGCATGTGTTGTGAAACATATGAAATATCATTTCTGCAGCTCAAACAGTACAAGCCAAGGCCATCACTACCATTCCCAGGGGAAACGATAAAAGCTGTAAGTTCAATACAGTGTAAGTCACTTTAGATAAAAGCATCAGCGTCAATGCATTTACTGTGTGCAGGGCTTGACATTATCTTTTTTGATCACCAGCCACTGTGGTGTAGTAGTTTTCTAACGTTACTAGCCACTCGCCATTTTCACTAGCCACAATTTTGTTGGAAAAAGGCTAAAGGTCCCAGATCATCAGGTAAATATATAAATAAGAGTTAATCTCCTATAAAAGCAATGCTATTGTAAAGGATAAATATTAAACCTTGTCAACAAAAATAACTGCAAGCAAAAGAAAGCAGGTGAAAAACATTCTGTGTGCGACAGTGAAAGGATGATCACGTGCACACGGTTAATGTTAGGCCCAGTAAAAATCTGTTCAAAGAATGGTAAAAGTGAAAGCGGCAACCGCTGCTGCTTACAAAAAACCTGGAAGGTCTCTTGAAAGCAGCAGGACTGCGTGTGAATGAGCGCTGCTCGAAGAGAAACGCCCGCACCAGTTGTGTTTTCAGGCACGGTTGTTTTGCGCAAAGAAACGGGAGCTTTTAAGCAACGTTGGTGAGCGAAGATGGCCTCACCGTGCACCTGATCATCCTGTATCCCAATGGTTCTCAAGCTTTTTTCCCCAAAGTACCACCTCAGAAAAAAATTGTTTCTCCAAGTACCACCATAATGACCGGTGTTAAAGTTAAGGAGCATAGTAGGCCTAATTAAGCAGCTACAGCAAAATCAATTTACTGATTACATCGCTGTTGTCGTACGCATCAAAGAGTTAAAAGTGTGTTAATTTTTTTACTTTAATTATCCAGAGATTCCTCCGCGTACCACTACTAGAAGGAAGCTTGTGTACCACTAGTGGTGCGCGTACCACAGTTTGAGGACCACTGCTCTATCCTTTTGCTCAGGCAAACACTTATCAATTGTGCTGCTTCTCAGTTCTAAGAGCACATTTGAGTCTGAATCAGAATCAGTTTTATTGCCAAGTGTGCTTCACACACACAAGGAATTTGCTTTGGCTACAGAAGCTTCCAGTGTACATAAAGTGACAAGTGACAACACAGAATAAATATGAAAAAAGATGATAGACATTAAACAGAGATGCAGTCAGTCCAAAAAGATCTGGATGCTGAACTGTATGTACAGATTTGTTATAAATATACAGGTTATAAGGTGCTGTGAACAAGTGCGTATGAGAAAGTATTGCACGTTTATTGCACAATAGGAAAATATTTAACTGTTCATGAGGTAGATGGCCTGAGGAAAGAAACTTTTCCTGTGTCTGGCTGTTTTTGTGCTTGGTGCTCTGTAGCGCCGTCCAGACAGTAACAGTTCAAACAGGAAATGTGCTGGGTGCGAGGCGTCCAGGGTGATTTTGCACGCATATTTACAAACGGCCGAGGGGACAAGGCAGCTCTGGCAATTTAAAAATGATGTTCAACCAGCCAAATTGGCTAGTGGGGGTGTTTGTCTAACCCGCCACAGCTGAAATCTACCGACATTTGGCGGGCTGGAGGGTGTTAATGTCGAGCCCTGACTGAACGTGATAAAATTCAAATTTGCATGACCTAAGCCAAAAAAAAAATAATACAAATAAAAAACATGAATTGTACAGCTATGTCCTACACTCAAAAAATACTTAGGCCTAACAAATAGGATGTATAGGTGGCACGGAGGCTCAGTGGTTAGCACTGTCATCTTACAACAACTAGGTCGCTGGTTCGAACCCCGGCTTAACCAGGTGGCATTTCTGTGTGGAGTTTGCAGATTCTCCACGTGTTCGTGTGGGTTTCCTCCGGGTGCTCCGGTTTTCCCAACAGTCCAAAGACATGCGCTATAGGTGAATTGGGTAAATTAAATTGGGCGTTGTGTGTGTGTGTGAATGTGTGTGTGAATGTGAAAGTGTATGAGTGTTTCCCAGTACTGGGTTGTGGCTGGAAGGGTGTCAGCTGTGTAAAACATGCTGGAATAGTTGATGGTTCATTCCACTGTGGCGACCCCTGATAAATAAGGGACTAAGCCGAAGGAAAAAATGAATTAATTAATTAATAAAAGTTTTTAAAAATCCTTGATTAAAACCCTCCACAATAGCCTTTCCTTTCCTCAAACAGAAACTTTATTACCCACTGAGATGGACAGTATATTCCCAGTCTGTCTGACAAGTTTGTGTTTTCAACTTCAGGCAGGCAGCCGTCCATTCACCACACTCCTTTACCTCACAAACTCAATCACATTTTCCAATCTCACCGACAGAAACATTTGAAAGGTGGCAGGACGGCCACCAAATTGCCTTATTTATCCTGTTTCAGACGTCTCTTTTATGCCAACTCCTCTCTGCCTTTCAGCAACCGACTATTCATCTCCGTCAGGCACGTTTTATGTGAATCCACACGCTGTAAAACCTCACACAATAAAGATGGCATATACAGTTAAAGTCAAACTTATTCGCCCTCCTGTGATTTTTTTTTTATTTCTTTCAAATATTTCCAAAATGATGTTTAACAGAGCAAGGAATTTTATAAAGATGTAAACCAGCAGGTCAGATGGGCCAAAGAGAGAGAAAAGGCGTACTTTCTTTTTCTTAATGGCAGTGAAATAGGGACTTCTGCTATAAGTGTCAGTGAAAGTCCAGCAAACACACACGCTGTGAAATTGTGCACAGTTTCTAAGGTTTTAATTTATTGGAGCAATGTAAATACTCGCTCTCGCCTCTCTCGCCATAGTCAGCTACAGAGACATAGCACAAATGAGATAAATGACGTCAGTACATAATAACGGCTTATGATCTATTGCTGAACCGATATCGAATTGTCTGTGTCTGCATCGCGGTGCACCAAAGAAACAATTAATTTTCACACCCCCAGAATTTTACATAGTATTTCCTATAATATTTTTATTTCTGGAAAAAGTCTTACTTGTTTTATTTTGGCTAGAATAAAAGCATTTTTCAATTTCTTTAAGAAATATTTTAAGGTCAATATTATTAGCCCCCTTAAGCAACATTTGTTTTTTTTTGATTGTCTAATTACCCTAACTTGCCTAACTAACCTACACTACCTGACAAAAGATTTTTCAGATGAATCATCTGCTGAACTGCATCCCAGTGATCACAAATACTGCAGAAGACCTACTGTAACCCACATGGACCCAAGATTCTCACAGAAATCAGTCAAGTTTGGTGAAGGAATAATCATGGTTTGGTGTGACATTCAGTATGGGGCATGCGACAGATCTGCAGAGTGGATGGCAACATCAACAGCCTGAGGTATCAAGACATTTGTGCTGCCCATTACATTACAAACCACAGGAGAGGGTGAATTCTCCAGCAGGATAGCGCTTCTTCTCATACTTCGGCCTCCACATCAAAGTTCCTGAAAACAAAGCTAAAGGTGCTTCAGGATTGGCCAGCCCAGTCACCAGACATGAACATTATTGAGCATGTCTGGGGTAAGATGAAGGAGGGCGCATTAAAGATGAATCAAAATGATTTTGATGAACTCTGGGAGTCCTGCAGGAACGCTTTCTTTGTCATTCCAGATGACTTTATTAATAAGTTATTTGAGTCATTGCAGAGATGTATGGATGCAGTCCTCCAAGCTCATGGGAGTCATACACAATATTAATTATTTTTCCACTGCAGCATGACTTTATATTCTATACTGGACATTATTTCTATTAAGTTACAAGACTTTTGTCAAAGCTAAGTCAGACCTTACTGTCCTCATTAAATAATTAAAAATCAAGGCAACATCATATTTTATTTCTGTAAATTAAATGTAATCTAGATGCCTTTTCCTTTCATATAAGCCACTTCTGATACCAAATGATCAAATAGAAGTCAAGTTATTATTCCCAAAACTTGGATAGATGACAAGACTTACAGTATGTGAGGTAGTGTAGTTAAGCCTTTAAATGGCACTTTAAGCTGAATACTAGTATCTTAAAAAAATATCTAGTCAAATATTATTTACTGTCATCATGGCAAAGATAAAATAAATCAGTTAATAGAAATGAGTTAATAAAACTATTATGTTTAGAAACTTGTTCAAAAAACTCTTTCCGTTAAACAGAAATTGGGAAAAAATATACTGGGGGGCTAATAATTCAGGAGGGCTGATAATTCTGACTTCAACTGTATAAATGATAGACAGGCAGCAAGAGGAAATGTTTGTGGCGCTGATATAAACTCTTACAGATGATGATTACAAGCTCAGAAACTGCCTTTAAACTGATCAGATTCAGTAACACCTGCCATCCGCTCTCACGTTTTTACTGCGAAAACGTCTCAACTCAGACTTACAGTTGGGAAATCTCTGGAGATCTGAGGCTTTGTGTGGATAAATGCGATTTAGGATCAAGTGCGGAAACTCTTTTAAGTTATTCACCTGCTACAAATGTAGCCTGGATCGCTTTTATGCTTTTTATGCTTCCATGAGGGGTTTTGCTTTTGTCATGTATTTAATGAAGGGTGTTATCTCAAAAATCTGGAGAAAAAAAGTAAGGATTGTGAGATGTAAAAGGAGATTTCTGATGAGAAAAGTAAAATAAAAAACAACGGTCACACTTTATTTTGATGGTCAATTTGTTGAATTTAAGTTACATTGCAACCAATTCTCATTAGATTATAAGTAGACTGTTAGGGTTGGGGTTAGGGGTAGGGTTAGTGTAAGTTGACATGTATTTGCAAAGTTTCTTATAGTCAGTTAAATGTCTGTTGAATGTCAGTATAACAGATATTGAGTAGACAGTCTACTAATACTCAAATGGACCATGAAAATAAAGAGTTACCAAAACAACAAACTGCAACATGTAAATGTAAATATTTTGAGAAAAACCATGAGATGAATGAACTGATATGTGACAAACCTGAAAATTCTAGAAAAAAAAACTGCCAAAACTTACTAGATATAAACTGTGAATTTTGAGAAAAATAAAAAAATAAAAGATACAAATTGAGAATTAGGAGAGAAAAAAGTCATAATTGTGAAATGTAAACTCAGAAATTATTAGACGTCTATTAAATTTTCACAATCAGCCCAAATTTACAACACAGGCACATTGTGGATATTTACCCCGGTCTACATTTCTAGAGAGCATGAATTATGTAGCCAAAGTTTTGTATTTAAAATGTACAGGTTAGAGAAGCAAGCTCTACCCCTTAACCCATAATAATTTTTCTTCAATATTATTAGCCCCCTTAAGCAATATTTTTTGTTGTCTACAGAACAAGCTATCGTTTTACAGTGATATGCCTAATTACCATAACTTAATTAACCTAGTTAAGCCTTTAAATGTCACTTTAAGCTGTATAGAAGTGTCTTGAAAAATATCTAGTCAAATATTATTTCCTGGCGAAGATAAAATAAATCAGTGATTAGAAATGGGTTATTAAAACTATTATGATTAGAAATGTGTTGAAAAAAATCTGTCAGAAATTGTGGGAAATATACAGGGGGGGCTAATAATTCTGACTTCAACTGTTGCTTATGGCAGTAATATGTTAATACATCTCAAACAGACACAAAAACCTAAATAAACACCTACAGTAGAGTAAAATCACAAATAATCATAACCTTTTAAGAACCAATATGCATTCATGATTAATTTCTGCTCTGGATAATTGCAAAAGTAATACATAGAAAAAAAGTATGAAGTATGAAAAGTATGCTCTCTAGAAATATGAAGTATGAAAAGTAATACAGAGAAAGTAATCAAAATAAAGAAGTTATTCAAGAAGCATTTTTAGATGTTTGATAGACGTCGAATAGACATCTAAACATGGACGTCTTCGCTAAAGGCTAAATAAAGGTGTAAATCCACCAGAGGGTGCAATATACACTTTAGCCAACTAGGCTAGCTTACTGTCGAGTGAGTGACTGACTAAGACTCAATCCCAATGTGAAGGGCTTCAAAATTGACCCCTAAAAAAATGGGACAGCACTATAGCACCTGCACACGTCATCATATGTCATCGCTATCTCTTGCATATTTCATATGAGATCAGATGATCGCGTTATTTTTTTGGTGTTTATCTTCAGGAAATCACTGAAGGCGTATATTATGTTATCATAACGATATAATGTGGCAATTAGATCGTAACTATACAGCGCATTTACACTGTGGCCATATTTATCTATGTAAACACACGAAAACAACATTAACATTATAGCAGACACTGTAAAAAGCTTATTTCAGGCCACTAGACTTTTCCAACAGGGTATTCGAGAGTCATTGAGTGTCAGAATGATGTGGGACTGTTGTACAGGAGTTATGATTATGGATTATAGACCGCGAAATTTAACGGTTTTTAATTTAGTGGGTTTTTTTTTTAAGCATGACGGTAAAACACAAACGCGGTTATGAATATATTAAAACATGTTTGTTGTAAAAATTTGTAATAATGACAAAAAAATACTAATTTGTGGATCTCCTGACTTCCGGGTGCAGCTATCCTGCCGTTGTGGCTGGTGTATTCTGGGAAATTTTCTTACCCCTTGGTTTCGAGTGTGGTCCTGGAAAATCTGTTCGAAGGGGTTTCCCTCAGCCCTACGCCTTCAAGCTAAAGAGAATTGGGGCCCAATTCTCTTTAGCTTGAAGGCGTAGGGCTGAGGGAAACCCTCATATAGGAAATTCTGTGAAAATTTCCTTGCTCTGTTAAACATCATTTGGGAAATATTTGAAAAGCGAAAAAAAAAAAATACTGGAGGGCAAATAATTTTGACTGCAACTGTATATAGTAAGTGTATTCCATCTAAAACACACACACACCTCCATATCAGTGCAGAAAGTGGCGTTGGTGCCGAACAGGATCTGGCACTGCTCATCAGCGCTGTAGTGCATCCCGGGCAGTTTGGCCGGCAGACGGATGAGGTATCGGTTACGGGGATCTGTGTGCAGCAAACAACCACTGGCTTTAGACCTGGAACAGCACAGAGTTATAGGTGAGAGGTACAATACATGGAAAAACATGGATTTTTTTGCCTGCTCGACTTACAAGAATGTCTGCATGTAACATCTGCACTCACAATCGCAGGAACTGCAAACTTTCAAATAAAATAAATCAGGGATTGCTGAGCTCCTAATGGCAATTTTCCATTTCTAATTCATTCGCTTGAAATTAAACTGTCCTTTGTCCACTCTCTTGATCTCCCTATAAGCGTATAAGACAAACACAGACAGCTGTAACAGGACAGATTCTTGCAAAACTGAGTGGTTTCCAAACGTCTTCAATGAGGGCAATGGAGAAATATTTTGAAAAGGCTGACATTGATGCTTTAAACCCTAATGAGCAAATACACTTCAGGATTCTCAAGCTCGTCTGCGTTCTGTAAATATTTAATATTTCAGCTCATCCTAAAATAATCAGGAAGGCATGGACTTTTTGAGAGGTAAAAAAATCATGTTATGTTATGCAAATGAAAGAATGAATAAATAATAATAACATGAATAAATTCAGAAATAGACAAAAATCAGGAACTTTATCAATGCTTTAAAATGTTACAGATTCAGATTTCTCAATTAACAGCGCACATAATAAAATAAAATTAAACCTCGTTAAAATTAAAGATGTGAAGAAATAAAATTATAAATAATTAAATAAACAAAAATATGTAAAGGAAAATTGTAAGTCTAATTTAAAAAGTATGTCAATAAAATACAATAAAATAAAATCAAATAAAATCAGATAAAATAAATAAAATAAAAAATAAGTGCACATAATAAAATAAAATTAAACAACGTTAAAACTGAGGACATGAAGTCATATAAATAAATTTATAAATAATTAAATAAACAAAAATATTTAAAGGAAAATTGCAAATTAAATTAAATTAAATTAAATTATATTAAATTAAATATTGTGAAATTAATAAATCAAAAGTAAATTAAAAGCACTGGTAATGCCTACAAATGTTAAAAGGGAAAGTCTCATTCAAAATGTATGTCCATAATAAATAAAAAATAATAAAATAAAAATAAAATAAAATAAAAATAATTATAAAATAAAATAAAATAAAATTAAATTAAATTAAATTAAATATTGTGAAATCAATAAATCAAAAGTGAATTAAAAGCACTGGTAATGGCTACAAATATTAAAAGGGAAAGTCTAATTTAAAATGTATGTCAATAAAAAATTATAATAAAATAAAAATAATAATAATAAAATAAAATAAAATAAAATAAAAATAATTATTAAATTAAATTAAATTAAATTAATTTAAATATTGTGAAATCAATAAATCAAAAGTGAATTAAAAGCACTGGTAATGGCTACAAATATTAAAAGGGAAAGTCTAATTTAAAATGTATCTCAATAAAAAAAAATTAATAAAAAAATTAAATTAAATTAAATTTAAAAATTAAATTAAATTAAGCAAGAAAAAAATAAAATAAAATAAAATAAAATAAAATAAAATATTGTGAACTTAATAAATCAAAACTGAATTAAAAGCACTGGTAACACACTAGATGTGCAACTTCATTTACAAATTGTTGACCCGTATTCTTTTCCAAACCATAATTACATTTCTTTCTAATTTAATTTAAAAGACGACTCATTTAGACAAACAAAACCAAAGCATAATGTTCCTGTCCACCTTTAGAATCAGCCTTCATGACATCCACACAGGCCACTCACCAATTCTGGAGGAGAGCCATATTGTCGTGTTATGGCAGCGAGGGCTTTACTCTACAGGAAAAAACATTAATCTGCCTGATTGTGTGTAGAATTAAACCGCTCAACAGGCTGGTATCAGTGAGAGTATAGCGAGCTGAGGTCAGATGAGCGACGGGCACCACAGACACTAAAAACTGGCGGCTGGACATCCCGTGAGGATCCATGACTGCAGCCGGATCTGTTTATAGAGTCGCAGCAGACGCTGTTAAGCTTGAGCGTCCAGAATGATCTCACTGCTATACAAACGCTGCACTGTGTTCATCTTCCTCAAGAAGACTTCACAGAGAATTAATGCATGTAGAAGAATGCATAGTGGTCATTTTCTCTATAGATAATGTATAATATTTTACATAAACCACAGCAGTTTACCTTCTTCACCTTTATCAGCACAACATGCCTATCGAGGATTATGCGGTGGAATTTTGCTAGCTCTATCATCTGGTGAATTTGAATGACGTGGTAATAAAAGGCACAGTAGTTAAGATCGACCTAGTGGTTGAACTTGATATTGCAGTCCAAATTCAAAACACTGAATGGATGGTATTTTTTTCACCCGGCCCCTCCGACAATGACTCAATGCACATGTAGGTTTCCAGATTGAAAACACCAACAGTGTCTTGCAATTGAGCCTCACACTCTAAGGCTACGTTCACACTGCAGGCAAAAGTGGCTAAAATCTGATTGACTCAGGTCTTGACAGTGTGAACAGCCTAAACCGCGTGGAATCTGATCTTTTCATGTCAGATTTGTGCCACTTTTGATATTTAGTCCTAAATCAGACACAGATCTGATGTTTTGCAATGTGACCGCAGTGTGAACGGCAGCAGCAGAATGGCACACAGAGTGATTATTTTACCACAAACAAAGTTGGTTGTTCATTTTGAAAAAGATTTTGAAGGCAAAACTGGAGCTTGTTAACCAATCTAGTTAACGATCGGGGCACGGGTTGATGTTGCGGATAGGGGATTCGTGTTCAAACGAGGGGGAACTTTCATTTTAAGGACGAACTTTCTTTCTGAGAGAATAAAGAGCAGGTGCTCAAGCACCCAAACCCCCTTTCTGCACATGTCTGGTGTTTATAACAACATGAAATGAAATAACTCTGCAAAGAGATAAACCACGTGCACCACGGTTGTCATAAATCACAAATGATCAGTGTTTTCGATCACAAGAGACTTATTTTAGGTTTCAGATACACATTAGCAGTAGCAGAACAACCCTTTACAGTTCATGAAATACCCCACGGTTGTCGGTGAAAGGGACATTACATTAAGCATGACAACGTGCTTAATTCACGCACTATACACATTGTGTGCATAATTAGACATTCTGTGCTGTCTGTAACTGCACTTTTGCGCATGCAGGTCAGTTTAGGACCATGATCTGTTCACATTGCATATCTGATATTGGCCACATTTATAACAGCAGTGTGAACAGCTACGCAAGACAATCAGATCTGAGAAAAAATCAGATTTGAGCACTAAGCCTTGCAGTGTGAATGTAGCCGTTCACGTTTGTAATATTTATACTTTTTGCTAATTAAAAACCACCTCATGGTCTGCCCAATAACCCAGCGGTTACAGCCAAAACATGTAGTGCAACAGTGCTCCAGGGTCCCAAGTTCGAATCCCGGCTTGTGAACCTTTCCCAATGCTGCCCCCTATTTCCTGCCATCCTACAGTCCTATCAAATAGACTGCAGCTCTGCACAAGACGTCTGGCCATAGGAGAAATGGTCGTGCCCAACTGAGCCTGGTTTCTCTCGTGGTTTTTTAGTTCATCACTTTCACCAATTGGTGAAGTTTTTTCCTCACCGCTGTCACCACTGGCTTGCATGGTTCGGGATTTGTAGAGCTGCGCATCAATGGATTAATCTTCAGTGTTTGGACTCTCAGAAGTGAATATTAAACCACACTGAACTGAAAACTGGACTGACACGGTTTCAATTTTTTTATAATGCATGTGAAGCTGTTTTGACACAATCTTCATTGTAAAAGCGCTATACAAATAAAGATGAATTGATTTTAATTGGTGGACACATCCCTAGTGTCGATGTGGAGGGTTGGTATCCCAGCAGCCTCAATTTGCGCAAGCAACCCTGAAACACCATGGACCAACTGCCCTTCACAACAGGGGTCGCTCCAATTCATGATTTCAACGTGGGGTGTACTATTTAATGACTCCACAAAAAGTCCTCACTCCAATCCATGACCCCACTGCAGGGTTCGCTTTAATCTATTACTTCACTACAAGGTTTGCTACAATCCATGACTCAACTACAGGGCTCAATCCAGTCTAAGACTCCACTGCACAGCTGGATCCAGTCCATAAGTCTAGTGCAGGGCTTGAGTCAATCCAAGACTTCACTGCAGGCTTTACTCCAGTCCATGACTTCAGCGCAAGCCTCAATCCAATTCATGACTCTACTGCAGGGCTCGCTCCAATCCATGACTTCAATGCAGGCCTTGCTC
>CAIGQQ010005185.1:2841480-2855308 GCA_903798035.1 Danio albolineatus
TCATGACTCCAGTCCAGGCCTCAATCCAATCCATGACTCTACTTCAGGGCTCGCTCCAAGCCATGACTTCACTGCAGGCCTTAATCTAATCTATGACTCTACTGGAGGGCTCGCTCCAATCCATGACTTAACAGTGGGCCTTGCTCCAATCCAAGACTCCACTGCAGATCTCGCTACAATCTATGACTCTACTGCAGGGCTCGCTTCAATCTATATTTACTCTAGTGCATGACTCCACTGCAGGCCTCTGTCCAGTCCAAGACTCTACTGCAGGGCTCGCTCTAATACACGACTCCACTACAAGTCTCGCTTAAGTCTATGACTCCAGTGTAGGACTTGCTCCAGTACATGACTCCACTACAGGTCTCACTCCAGTGCATGACTCCACTGCAGGTCTCGCTCTAGTCTATGACTCCACTGCAGGTCCCACTCCAGTCTATGACTTCACAGAAGGGGTCCCTCTAGTACATGAATCCAAAGCAGGCTTCACTCCAGTATATGACTCCACTGTAGGACTCGCTCTAGTACATTACTCCACTGCAGGTCTCCCTCCAATCTATGACTCTACAGCAGGGGTCTCTCTAGGACATTAATCCAATAGAGGCTTTCCTCCAGTACATGAGCCTCGCTTAAGTACATGACTCCACTGCAGGCCTCGCTCCAGTTCAGCTTCCAGCTCCAAAGTCCACTTTAGTACATACTGCATGACCACAAAGAACTCTCAAAAATGGCTGATTTGCTAAGATGGTCTTCAGTCCTGCCTGTTCCACTGCCTGCACTATTGTGGTGATCTTTAGCAGTGCCTTCTTAGGGCATACTCAGACTAGGAGACTATTGTTTCTCCTCAGCCTGCACTCATGCAAAACAGTGCCTTAACCTCCTAGGGCTTAGTGGCCACATAAGTGGACAGCACATTTTGGCTCTTATGTCCACAGTTGTATGATTTAAATGTTTTATATTTTGTTACAGACATACAGAGTCGTCCTGCAACTGTTTTGCAGCATATGAAATGTCCCAAACACTATTTTTAACAGCCCAAAATGGGCAAAAAATATTGTTTTTATGCTGATAGTCAAAACATGTTCAAAAAATGTGTATATGTGTTATTAACCACGAGTCAGCATATATGGGCATAGTTTTTCTCTAAAAGTACATCATATCAAAAGATGATACTTAGGTTTTATTCTAATTAGGTTCTAATAAGCCCAAATAGCAAAGAGAAATAAAAAATGCGTGTACAAAAACAGCTTGGGCCTTAAGAGGTTAAAAGTGACGTCGTGTCTACAGTTTTGTGCTCAGACAGGCTTTGCACTCACAGTACAAGTGTACCATGCCGAAGCCTAACTGAACCGTGCTCTGGCACAGCTCTTCCAACCAGGCCAGGGTGCGATTCAGAGCACTACTTGTCCCAATGAACCAGGAAATGGGAGTCAAATGCACCTGGCATGGTTCGGACAGCCTAGTGTGAGTACACCCTTAGTCAGCTTTGCCAGATCAACCATGGCCACCTGCTGTGCTCACTCTGCCCTTTGTTCCTGCCCTGCTCACTCGGTTTTCCCTCCACATTCTGCGAGTCGTCTGTTATCATACCATGGCCCAGGTTCTCTAGTGCACCACAACCCATTCGCACAACGCACAACAACTCATTTTTTGCTTCAACATTATGAACTGCTTCCCGCTGGTCCGAGATATAGAGTCCCAAAGTGTAGGTTGAACCGATATAGGAGATCCTTTGTAGCAGTTTCAGTGGGTTTACTTAAGATCAGTTTATCTTAATTAGCATTATAATTATTGTAACTACTGGATTTTGTATTGTTTTTATTGTCTGTTTTTTAATGGATGACTGCAGCAATGTGGTGATGTCCGTAGCAAATTTCCTGTCAAGGACAATAAAGTTTAACTTAACCCACTGCGCCACAGCCTGCCATCACTTCATGGCTTAAGTCATCCACTGCTCTACACATTATTGCCCCATGGCCCATATCCACCTCAGTTCTCTAGCCTCCTTTTCTCCACAGCCATCTATTACTCCATAGTTCTTTACCATCCTCTCTCCCCTTGTTCAAGCTTTACTCCTCCACCTCCCTGGACACACTCTGTCACACTCTGTCAGTTTAACACTAGATTAAAGACACATCTCTTTGCATTAGCATATGCATAAAACACAAATGCTTTGGAATCCAAATCCTCTAAAGGATTGTTTGTCTGCATTATTTAGGGCAACCGGAGCTGGGAACACTTCCCAAAAGACATTATAATTTGAATGGCATCTGTGCTTACATTAGTCTGTTTTTTTTTTTTTATTATGCCCGAAGGTTTCCATAATCCTGGACCAGGCCGTATCCTGAGCAGCTGCTGTGGTGGTCATGGAGGAGTGGACAGCATGAGACCGATCCTTGTAAGATCTCAGTGACAGACGAGTCCTGGCATTGTTCCTGAAGGGCCAGTCTGTTCACCAGCCGGTGTCCCACCTGTGGTCCCTCCGTGATGGACGTCCAGCATTCTCCAGCCCTGGCGCCTAGACTGCAGCTCTGCACAAGATGTCTTGCCATAGGATAAATGGTCGTGCCCAACTGAGCCTGGTTTCTCTCGAGGTTTTTTAATTCTTCACTTTCGCCAACTGGTGAAGTTTTTTCCTTGCCGCTGTCGCCTCTGGCTTGCATGGTTCGGGACTTGTAGATGCACATCGATGGACTAATCTTCAGTGTTTGGACTCTCAGCAGTGAATATTAAACCACACTGAATTGAACTAAACTGAACTTCAACACTGAAAACTGGAATGATACTGTTTCAATTTTTTATAACGCATGTGTTGCTGCTTTGACACAATCTACATTGTAAAAGCACTATACAAATAAAGATGAATTGAATTGAATGTGCTTATTTGTGTTCATGTGTTTTGGCTGGTTCTCTTGTATAAAGGTGACCTCTATTGATTGATCCCATTGTCATCTCTCTAGCTTTGTTGTGTAATTTGCTGTTGGGTGAGTTTGTGCCACATTTAAGACATGTTTTTTTCCCCATGTCAAGTTCTTCTACATCTTGCATTTAATTCAAACTGATTAATAAACTGCACCTGGTTTCACACCACTAGCATTCAGTGGATGTTGCTTTAAAGAAAGCCACACATGCAAATAAGTTCAATAAATTAAATATACTGGCAATATTGGTAAAAATGAATCATTTTAATTAAAAATGGACTGTTTGAAAGTGAACAGTCTCACCTGAGAAACTTCTCCAGGTCGTCCCGACTGCAAGTGGACCAGGAGAGGTCGCTGGGGTTTCGCCCTTTCACCCATTCACCAGACATGATGTGAGAGTGACCTGTGCAGCTGGCATGATCGTCATCGTGGCTCATGCCCATGCTAAACAGAAAAGACAATAAAACAAAAACACAAACACTAATGAATAACATCAGTGGTATGGAGTCTCACCCAGGCAAACTTAGTGCACAATAAATACTTACTGTGCTTGTTAAACATAATCATTAACACGCTGTTTACGAAGCTTCCTCTCAATGCATAACTATGCAATATTATCCCGAAACCCAGCATGTGCAACGCTCATGAAAATCCAGAGCAAGTAGAGTCAGAGACAGTATTTTCTCTTAAGCCCTGACCTACATTTCCCAAATTAAAAACAACAAGTGAAGCGGCGGCAACGAGTGCAGGAACTAATAAAGAGAGCAGGGTGGATTTCCAGACTCCCGCTAAAGAGCAAAGCAATAAAAGCCTAAAGACACACACTGAACACAATAGAGAGCTAAATGAACGAGAAGAATCTGAACGCTACAGCGGTTTAACATAGACGAGTGCTTTAATGTCAATGGGGCGATTTGGTGAATAAGTGGTCTGAGATGGGAATCTCTCTCACACTACAACAATCACGGGCTCTTTATAAGGGTGCCAAATGCCTGTTGTGTTCACTTTATTTAAGAGAGAGAAAGAGGGGGAAAAAACAAGATTGGCCATATTAAAACAGGGCCTTTCACTGCCAAGCTAATAACGGTCAAGTGCTTTCAGGAGCCAAATGCCCTATTAAGCTTGCACTGGACTTAAAAGACTTGGAAGGGAAGGCGCCATGCATGACCAATGAGTGGTTCAGCGCTTCAGGATACGGCATGGTAATTTGAAGGTTCAGAGAGAACTAGATGCTGGTAATGTTCTGCTAGGTAGGTTTATGTATAGCTAGGTCAGTCAAATTTATTAGCAAACCTTGTGTAATAGGTAAAATCACATTTAGCAATAAAAATAATGTTTAAGTTAACTGAAACCTAATGACTAATTTCATTTTAATGTTAATACAGTGTCAGAATTAGTATAATCTGTCTTTATTTTGTCAAATTGTTTTTTTTTAAGTCAATAAAACTGTAAATTTATGAGTAAAATTAGTAAATCAAATTTAATCAAAAAGCATGAATAATTATTTTACATGAGAGCAATAATGAAAACACCACATGAATTAAATGAACAATCTCCAAAAAGAGCATTTTGTCTGCAGCTCAAACTACAATGTACAATTTGCACGCTTATAACAACTGTCATTAGGTGTCATTCACTCAGTTTTGTCATTTTAAACGCAAAGATACTATTGTTGTTATGACAACTTGATATAACCAAATACATTACAACCTGACAACTTGACATGACCAAGACGACACAATTGTCATAAATCTGTCATAAACATAATAATTGTCATGAAGCCATTGTAAATGTCATGATATTTATAACAGCGTCCTTAATATTTTTATGACATTAAAGGGCCATGAAACTCTCTCTTTCAGTTCAAGTCTACCTCAAAAATTTTTTCAAAAACCTGCTCTGAGATGGGCATGGAGCACTGTGAGCAGAGGGAGGAGTGGGTGTGGTCAGCAGAGCGGGGGAAAAAGAGGGGAGAGAACAACTGTTGTTGAACCCTGAGGAGACCCATGATTTTATAGTTTACAAAGAAAAAAACAGTAAGTGATTACATGTCCTGGTACATTTGTTATTCTTAATTTCACATACACAAAACCACAATTTGATATATAATTATTACGATACTTATGTTTATATAAACACTATAAATGAGGAGGACTTCTCTCCTCCTCAATCCCCGAGTCTGAATGTAGACACAGTGGACAGCAGTGCAGCAGGTCTCTTGCCCTGTCTATTTCAACTATTAGCCCTGCCGGTAATCTGGAGGATTTTAAACGTGTGAACACAGCAGCACGGATATAGGCGATGTGTCTGAATGGTAACGAACCATAGACTTTAACGAACTCCACTGATAAAAGACAAAGTCTGCCGTTCTCCAATTCTTGTACAGACAAAAATGTCCCGACAAAAATGCTTGCTGCAAACCAACAGCTTTGCTGTATCGACCCTAACAGCATCGCAGAGAAAAACATGCAACCAACCCTGTGGATCATGGAAACAATCACATACAACCCCGTGATGTGCACGGACATGATCTCACCCAGTCATAGGGTATTACAGCTTGACAGGTCTGCCTTGCCTTCGGAAAGCATGTGCTCTCATCAATAAGAAGCAAGGAAAAGAAGCAGGGAAAATACATCTAAGCTATTTTAACAATTTACATTTTTAAGTTGAAGCAACTTAAATCCAAGTCAAACACATTTTAGTGATCAATAAAATCATTGTAATTACCATAGTATACTATAGCCTTTAATATACAGTTTACATATATATATAGTTTATAGAAGTCTTATATATTTATATTACTTATATATAGCAGTCAGAATTATTAGCCCCCCTGTTTTTTTTGCCCCCAATTTCTGTTTAACGGAGAGTTTTTTTTCCATCACATTTCTAAACATAATAGTTTTAATAACTCATCTCTAATAACTGATTTCTTTCATCTTTGCCATGATGTCAGTAAATAATATTTGACTAGATATTTTTCAAGACATTTAAAAAGGCTTAACTGGGTTAATTAGGTTTACTAGGCAGGATAGAGTAATTAGGCAAGTTATTGCATAACGATGGTTTGTTCTGTAGATTATCAGAAAAATAAATTGCTAAAAGGGGCTAATAATATTGACCTTAAAATGTTCTTTAAAAATGTAAAAACTGCTTTTATCCTAGGCGAAACAAAACAAATGAGACTTTCTCCAAAAGAAAAAATACGATCAGACATACTGTGAAAATGTCCTTGCTCTGTTTAACATCATTTGGCAAATATTTAAAAAAGAAAAAAAAAATTCAAAAGGGGGGCGAATAATTCTGACTTCAACTGTGTTTGTGTATATATATATATATATATATATATATATATTTATATATATATATATATATATATATATATATACATATATACACGTACTGTATACACACATATACAGTACACACACACATGTATATCTTGTCACCTTGGAACTATAAGGTTCTATCTGCGTTCTGAAATATTTTAAGATATTGAGCTTCAAAGTTTTTGCATCCCATAGCAAACAGTACAAGTGTAACATTTGTTTTTTAAATAAAAAGTCTTAAAATGTAAACAACCTCTAAAAAAACACCCCATAATCAAAGTAAGTTGTCAATTAATAAAAATCTGTCGATAACTCAATTTTGACAAATGTCAGATAGAACCTTATAATTCTAAGGTTACAATATATAGACCTCCTCTCCCTCTCGTCATCTTTCCATCAAGCAAATTTCTCGTGCTAGCCTAATTAGTTGATAACGTCACCGACCAGAGTGAGAGGCGGCAGTAACGCACCAAAAAAATTGTTGTCAGCCACCAAAAAACAGGCAGAAGAAATCATCATTCTTTGCATCAAATGGGTTTACTTCCATCGGCTAGAAAGCTCTTGAATATCGGTGCCATCCCTTATTGACCGGTAAATGTAGCTTGTGTGGATGCTACTGCGCTACTTAACAAAAAAAATTGCTTCGCTCCTGAAAAGCCGTTTAGAAAGCAGATTAGATTAGAAAGCAGCGGCGCTACCACCAAGCTACTGAGAAATGTAGTTAAGCTAGTAGCGTCACTTCTTTTAGCAATGCTACTGCCCAACACTGATAATGCGATGAAATCACATTTGATGAAATGCATTGTTATCACTCGCCATGGTGGCAGCTCTCAGACTGGTTGATCGGGGTGTCACTAGCTAATCTAAAGGCTGTGTACACCAGGCAGCTAAAGAGAATCACAAATTAAATTTCAAGTGACACCGCTCATCCCCTACACTCAGAGTTTCAGCTCTCCTTCCTTCTGGTCGCAGCTTTCTGGTTTTAGGCTGTAGAACGAAACGATACAAAAATAGTTTCATACCAGCAGCCATTAGACATTTAATAAGGTATAGATTAAAGCAGAGGTAGTGCAGTGACTTGTATATTTTAGATTGTTTTAAACATTCATTTGGGGGGGAGGAGCGGTGGATACATGAAGTGATTGTCTAGTTTTCTTTGTTGATTTGTTTGTTTTTTATGTCTTTATGGTTATTTGCTGTTGTTATTATGTGAGCTTTTTGTATGGCACTGTTATGAGGTGAGGACTCTGGACTGCAAACCAAATCTACCTTCGGGTATAAATAAAGTAACCTAACCTAACCTAACCTAACCTAACCAAGACTGGTTATAGTAGCCTGATGCTTTCAGTGGCAAAGAGGATTAACAGAATTGGTCGACGTGGTGCGCAGCATATTCAAACCCAAAAACCATCAAAAGCATCAGAATAGCACCGCTTTAATAAACGGCCTTAGCAGAAGGCATAGTGCCTTACAAAAACAGGCAAAGCAACACATTAATATAATGAACATATACCAGTTTTTAAAGAAAATTTTTAGATGTAACCCCATTTATTATCTTTAACATTTTAATAAGTAACTGTAATTTATTTACACTTTTTTTTTCTCAGTAACTTTAACGAATTACTGTAACTTTTATTTTGAAATTAAATTACGTAACACTGTTACATGTAGCTAGTTGATCCCCTGGTTGTAATCCCCAGTTTTGCTTTCCTGAAATAAGAAGTTATTAATCTTAAAATACATTCAAATATAAAACAGTCAATTAAATTTGCAAAAAAAAAATACATATTTCACAATATGAGTGTATTTTAAACAAAAATAATAATAAAAACAGCCATGGAAACCTTTTGCGTTGCATAATTTCACCTACGAGCAACAAGCACTCCATCCGTTCGTTAAAAACGCCATCGTTTGTCTTCATCCAGAAAGCTGCTTTTGACTAACGATCACATCAGCAACGATGACACTAATGAGGGATTGTGGGTGGACTGCAATATGACGTGACGTTCGCGTGTGTTTTTTCATTTGCAAAGAGTCGATGCTCCTTCAGCTGTTATTACTGGAAAATGATCAGCGTCTACACTTGATGAAGCCAGACGAATGGAGCGGCGCTAAAACAAGACTCCCAGACAGTCATTAAGCTCGGTTACGCCAAATCAAAAGGTCGTGAGTAGATCCACTGATGAAAGAGGAGAAAGTCTCCATCCGTCATAAAGTGGGTTTATTACAGCCAGTAAATGCCATGCTGACAGAGATGTTCGACTAGCGTCTCTATTAAATAATGCAGCTTTCATTGTAAAGGACCATTACGTGTACATAAAGGCATAATGTAGTGTTTTGGGCTTGTGGATGTGACATTGTACTATAAAATGCTTGTCTTTTTTGAAGTTTTTGTCTTGTTTTTGTACAAATAACTAAGAATTCTTAAATAAAGAAGCATTTTCTGGACAATTAAAAAAATGTTGTCTTGATTTATTTTACATGGAAAAAACACAGAGTGGGTTTGTTCTCGTTTACACCAAAGATTGTATTTTTTTTAACGGAGGTTACGTCTTTTTGGAGTTAACAAGAAGCTTATGTTCCTGTTTTATAAAGCTGTTCTGGAAAGCATTGTTAGATATGGTATCACAGTATGGTTTGGCAACCTATCTGTACAATGTAAATCTATGTTGATGCATCTTTTAAAGATAGGATGGAAAATTGTTGGGCATAATGAATATTTTAATCCTCAAGTTTTATATGAGAAGTGTGTCCTTAATCAGGTGGAGAGGATTCTGAATGATCCAACTCATTTTTTGTTTCCACATTATGAACTGCTTCCCTCTGGTAGGAGACAGAGTCCCAAAGTGTAGTTTAAACCGATATAGGAGATCCTTTGTACCAGTTTCAGTGGGTTTACTTAACAACAGTTTATGCTAATTAGCATTATAACTATTGTAACTACTGGATTTTGTATTGTTTTTGTTGTTTGTTTTTTAAGGGATTTCTGCAGCAATTTGTTGATGCCCAAATTTCCTGTCAAGGACAATAAAGTCTAACTAACTAACTAACTAACTAACTGATTTTAGAAATATTATGTCTAAAATAAGTGATTTTTTTATTAAAACAAGCTAAATGGTCTGCCAGTGGGGTAAGCAAAGTAATGTTTCAAAGTGATAACAAAATTCTTTTGAAGATTCTTACCCAATTGGCAGATCATTTTGCTAGTAAATCACTTAATTTTTACATTATTTCAGAAAAGGAAAATATGGAGGCAATATGGATCATGTATAAACTGACGTTAAAGTCATTGTATAATGATGGTTTGTTCTGTAGACAATCCAAAACAAATATTGGTAATTAAAGGTGAAGTATGCAAATTTGACCCCCAATGGTTGAACTAGGTATTGCACTCCTGGAGCAAAACGAACGCAAGCGCAGGTTGCCAGATTGAGCGAGTGATTTAAACTGTGCACTAAATAAAAGCAACAACAATCGATAGAGGGAATATTTTTCATATTAAAGGGAGTTTTTGTCCTAACCAACACCTCGTATTGATATAAGAAACGGCTTTTATTCATCGCAGCTAAACCACAGAAAACTTACAATGATCACCTCAGGTAAACCTCATGTGCTTTAGTGTTAAATGTTAACAATGTGAGTTTGAATGCCATTTTACATGACATTTATTGCCATATACTGAAAGCAGCAGCAGATAGTTCACCTCAGATCTTGAAAATAAAATAAACCGTTTGAAATTGAACTAAACACGTGAATCAGCATCAACATTTATCAATGTTACAGAGGGTTAATATGTATTAAGTAGATTATAAACCTTGCCATTTCATAAGTGAGTGCACTATTCTGTGCTTCTGAATGGCTGTATTTACATTTCTGTCGTGTTTCATCAGCCAAACATCTCATCATTGCGTATCTCGTCACGAAGTATGTTTTTAGGACAAAGTAACCTGCTCACCTAATGTTTACGTTTGTAGTGCTTATATAATTTGCTCATTTATAACCTCATGTGGAAGTGAATCTGTCTTATTTCAGAGTCTGATCCTGTCCACCGGAGGTCGCATTTCTGTCAAGGACGCATGCTTTCAGAGCCTTTCTGAATGAATGAATCAATGAAATATGCTATTTTCCACCAAGGCAACCCGGGGTGCTGAAATATAATTGGCTAAACTGGCACTGGGCGGGTTGAAATTACCAAAAGAATTCTGGCACGGAAAACACATTTTCAAAGCAGAATATCTGACTTCTGACAGGGTTCTGCCACTCCGTTTTGTAAATTCTTGTTTTGGTGGCAGAGTCCGGACACTAGCTCTGTCTAGTCCTGTGTGTTGTCATTGTGTCTCTGTATGAGTGGCAATGGTGGGCACGCTTTGACCGTGCACGCTCCCGCTTGAAACGGGCACGTGGGGTCTCGGCGTGTTCGCGATCGCGCGCTCTCGTCCTGGTGTTTGTATTCGTCTGTCTGCAGTGTGGTGTTTCATTCCCAGCATCTAAGTCTAGGTGGTTTCGGTTGGCGCTGGGTTGAGACATGCACGCTGCGTGTGTGAGCACAGGGTAAGATGTTTTCATTTTATCGTGTGCTTGTGCCTTGCGTTTGTCTAAGCACGTGGCCCTTTGTTTACATAGTGGCCGCGTGCTTCTGTTGTCTGTTTTGAACACGCGGTTAATGAGTTCTCTCATTGGCTGCGTGTTCTTGTCCTGTTTTATGTGAGCACATGGCTTGTGGTTTTTTCTTGTCATGTGCTCTCCCGTCTATTGTCTAGTCCCACCTGTTTGTTTTATTATTTAATTATACTGCTTTACAGTACATTCTCCTCATGTCTGCTGTTCTGTGCCAGTTCGTCATCGTTGATGCCCATGTCTCGTCGTGTTCTCCAGTCCAGATCTCTATGAGCCTGCCCAGTCAAGTTTGTTTGTTTGTTTTATTTGTTTTGTTAGTGTTTACCCCCTTTGGGTTGTTTATTTTGCCTATTTATTTTATTTTATTATAAATAAAAACCCTTATATAAAACAAGTATGTTCTCCTAGCATGTTTCTTAAATAACTACAAACATGTTATGGTATTTTTATGCTTTAGAAGAGTCAAAATCATACAGCACCATTAAGGGGGCTGATAATACTGACCTCAAAATGGTTTTTAAAAATTAAAATCTGTTTTTATTCTAGCCAAAATAAAACAAATAAGACTTTCTCCAGAAGAAAGAATATTATAGGAAATACTGTGAAAAATTCCTTGCTCTGTTAACCATCATTTGGGAAATATTTAAAAAAGGAAAAAATAAATAAAATCACAGAAGGGCTAATCATTTTGACTTCAACTGCACACCTATTTGTTCCTTAATAATGATGTTTCACAAAAGAAATCTTATATGTTTATTATTTGTCAACTACCTTTTTACAGACACGAGACAATGGACTCCAGTGTGTGTGTGTGTGTGTGTGTGTGTGTGTGTGTGTGTGTGTTTGTGTGCTGACTGGTATCGGCACCAGTCGGGTGTAAATGATGCCAGCTCATTTCTGCCAGGCATTAAAGCCGTCTTTTGGCCCGTGTCGTCGCACTGAACGCTGTACTGAAGCAAGGTACGGCGATAACTCCTCTGAACACTGGCGCTGCCACAAAGACGGCGCTTAATGTAATGTACCTTGGCCGTTTTTCCAGACAAATTTTGGTGCTGGCTGCCCATCATTGTTCTATCAAAGAGGGCTTTATGCTTGTGAGGGGATGAAGGAGAGCTATTGTTGAGAAGTGTGTGTGTTTTTGTGTGTGTGTGTGAGTTATATGGAGACTTGTAATTCATGTGAATGATGTGTGAACGTGACATGTTTTACTGCATGTTCTCTTGGAGTTTCACTAGATTTTCCTAAAGCACAGGGTGAGGATGGATGTGATTGAGGAGATTCTAAGAAGCTGAAAAAGTGGATCACATGCTTTAAATGACCAATTGAGTTCATAAAACATCACAGATAAAATAAATAAATAAATAAATATGAGCAATATCACACGAGTAGCAGTGCGATATGGCTGTATACCATATAAAGTGACTATATACAGCCATATCGCACTGCTACTCATCTGACATTGCCTTTATACAATAGTTTAATGGCATAATCGTGTATATAAAAAATTAAATCAAAGATGGTGAGTCTCAAAAACCCTGTTGTATGAGGAACTACTTTCTTCCACCATTCATTCACATCTGCAGCTGACGTCAGAACAACAGAAACCGTTGCTATTTCACCAACGTCACTTTAGAGCTAGTATTTGAATGATTCTCTAGCGTAATGTCTAAAGTGCCAGGTGATTTTACTAACATTAAGATTTTTTTATATATACACTGTCTCAAAAAACAAACAAACAATAATATATCATACAAAAATAAGATTGCCTATCGTACTACAGGAATAAGAATGACTTAATTTTGTACAGGAATAACAGCACAATCTGTGCATTAGAATAATCCTTATATTTACTTTTCTTGGTAATGGCGTAATGATGGTGTTTCGAATGAAGATATGAGTTTGATCAAAGGTTTACAAGAACTGAAATAATACACACTTTCTTTGTGAAATTCGCACTAAAAACTGGACAAAAGGTGGATTTGGATTACTTGTTTGGCAAAAATTGATCGCACTGGATCAGTATGTGATGTGGCCGGGAGTGGTCATCCACACAATGCCCGTACTGTTAAAAAATATCACCACTGTCGAAGACATTGTACTGAGCCAAGAAGACGCATCATGCAACTGTCGCACTGTCCGACAGGTTGCACTAGAGTCTGGCAATTAATGATACCCATATATAAACGCTGCTTTATTTCTGTGCTAATTCAGTTTGCAAGTAATAAAAACTGATCAGGTGAGGTGGAAAACGTAAACATAATATTATTTTATTTATTTGCCATTTTGATGAAATCCTGACATAATTTGTTTTGCTTGGTTTTATTTGAGACACAGATATATATATATAAATATATATAAGAGAAGAGATTATAATATAGGCCCCTATATGTATGTCGTTTACATATACACTGCTCAAAAAAATAAAGAGAACACTAAAACAACACAATGTAACTCCAACTCAATCACATTTCTTTGAAATCAAACTACCACCTAGGAAGCAACACTTGTTGACAATAGCATTTTTTTTGAGTGTGACTCCAAATCCAGACATCCTTGCACTCTAAAAAAGTTTTTAAAAAAACTTGTCACTGGGTTCTTAAAAGGTTCATTTTAATATCTAAAAAATACAAATGTGTACCTCATAGTACCTTTAAGGTACAAAAGTGAACCTGAAGGGTGCAAAAGTGTACCCTAAAGGTACTAATGTCCACCTAGGGTGCATTTCCCAAAACCATCGTTAGCCAACTAAGTTTGCAAGTTCTGTCGTTACAAACATAGTTTGTTGATTTGCCATTTCCCAAATCCATCGTTCTGACGAACATTCCCAAACTGCATCGCAAACATGTAAACAACGAACATTTGAAAACTGCAGCGCAAACTTGTAAACAATGAACATTCGCGAACTGCATCGCAAACTTGTAAACAACTAACATTCGCAAAATTGCACTGCAAACTTGTAAA
>CAIGQQ010005185.1:2869289-2881568 GCA_903798035.1 Danio albolineatus
AGTGTTAATGGAGTTAGAATAATTATGGAACAGAGTTAATGGAGTTAAAAAATGAATAGATGAAAATAGAAATAATATACAATAGAACAGTAAATTGACCAAAATCTTTGGACGGATGGAAAAAATGACAGAATGGCAAATGGATGGTAGAAGTATTTGAATACCAGGTAGCAAAGAATTGTGTCCCAGACAATCATCCAGCACTGGCATACAGCATGTGGGCAAACATGTTTTGGCAGAGGTGATAAGTGAATAGATGGATGAACGTTCGGACAGATTTATAAATTGATGAATGGGTGGGTGGATGGAAAGAGAACAATAGACGGATGGACGAATGACAAAGATTTAGAATAAAATGGATGGATGGATGGATGGATAACAGTAGGACAGAATGAGAAATGTTTTTCTAGATGGATGGATCATGGCTAAATAAACGGATTGACTGAACAACAGATAGAAGGGCAGAACGACAGACAGACAGACAGACAGACAGACAGTCAGCGCTCAGCATAAGCGATCCCAGAAGCTCAGAAACAGAGGACCAGATTGAGGAGGCAGTGACATCATCAGCTATATTTGAGCTCCAGGGCTTCGGGTCCCACAGCTCACATCATCCACAAAACTCACACAACATGGCTAAAAACACACAGCGCCGCGACACATTTAGCCCATTATTTATCTGGGGTTAATTTGCCGGCAGCGAACGTAGAGTGGTCTGCAATCACAAGCTGAGCCCTTTCGTGACGAGAGCAGAAGATTGAATCTACCAGCTCAGCAGCCTCAGCGGCCCGGCTGAACACAGACAAATGCTGTGTTTTTAGTGCTGAGGTCAGCTGATTTAAACATGTCCCACCACAGCCAGCATGCCAAAGACAGCCATCCCATGCAGGAGCAGCTTTACGTGTACTTATGTATGTATATTTGTATTCATTTACGTACAGTTAAAATCAAAACAAGGTTTCTTTTTTAAATATTTCCCAAATGATGTTTAAAAGAGCAAGGAGGTTTTCACAGTATTTCCGATAATATTTTTTCTTCTGGAGAAACTCTTATTTGTTTTATTTCGGCTAGAATGAAAGCAGTATTTAATTTTTATAAACAATTTTTTAAATAATTTTAAGGTCAATATTATTAGCCCCCTATATTAGCAATAAATGTTTTTTTCAATTGTCTAAAGAACAAATCATTGTTGTAGTAGACCTGAAATGCTTAACCTGTGTCACGTGATCGTGGTGGAAGGTCACAAGGGTTACGTAGTGTGTTTATATGGGGCACCTGTTCACCATTCATAATTAGGCAGAGAGAGGGGGTGAACGGGGATGCTGTATTCTTTGTTGACCAAACTCTAACCAAAACTACACTGTCAAGCCACAAGGTATACTTTTATTGGGACAATAAACAAGAGAAGAGATTGGAATTACTTCTTGCCTTGCTTATGTTTTATTTGATGTTTGCGTCACAAATCATGTCTCTGGTTTAGCCTCTCAGCTGTTACTCCACGTAGCCACTACAATTGTTATTCAATGACTTGACTAATTACTAGGGGTGTGACGAGATGCCTACTCTACGTGACGAGATGAGATACGAGACTGGGTTCACGAGAACGAGACGAGATTTTTACACTATTTTAAAGAAATCCTCAATGATGAAATATATCAATGGATATATTCAACTGGGGAAAAAAAATAAAAATTAGGTGCTTTCAGGCGGTTCATTCCACTGTGGCGACCCCAGATTAATAAAGGGACTAAGCCGAAAAGAAAATGAATGAATGAATAGGTGCTTTCTTTAAATCGACTTGTAATGAATGTTATTTTACTTTTATTTTAATGAATTATGTCCAGTAATGTGTGCCAAACACTTGATTTGCAAATCAAATCCAATCCTGCCTCCAATCTTCAATGATAATTTCACCCTCACGCTCCATCATAACACGATGACAACTTTTCAGCTCGACCAGAAATCTCGCCACGATTTAATCTCGCAAGGTCTCGTCGTGTGAGATCTTGTCACACATGCTTTTGGACTGTGGGGTCAACCGAAGCACCCAGAAGAAACCCACAAGAAAACTGGGAGAACTTGGAAACTCCACACAGAAAATGCCAACTGGCCCAGTCGGGACTCGAACCAGTGACCTGCTTGCTGTGAGGTTAAACATTATGTATAAAAATGGATGTTGTGATGACCATTACATATATTTACCATCCACTTATTGAAATTGTAGTGTTATTTAATAGATGTTTTAATTGTTTGTGTATTGTTTCCATCTGCATTGTGATATATTTCTCTTCCGTTTAGAGATGTGTGAAAGTTAAGCTCTGTATTTGCCCAAACAGTAAAAAAGCGTATAAAAGTGAAATCATTACAATTACAGTGTTGAATGCCATTAAACTGTTAAGGTAGATCTGCTGTCCAATGCAAAGTATGCAGAGGTGCAATTTTAAGTGTTATTTAAAAAATGTTTTGTATAATGGATTGAATAAATTTAAACAATTTTATTTGTCTGGATTGGTTTTATTATTTTTTTATTCATTAATAAGTAGCAATAATTCATTAATAAATAAAAAGAACCCTAACTTGAATTCAAAGAACCATTTGGGATTCTATTTAATGAACCCTTAAAATAGTTCCATATAGAACCTTTTTGGGGTTCCATATATGAAGCGCTTGATAGAACCATTTTTGGTTCTATATAGAACCGTTTGTTTTAAGAGTGTACTAATTACTCTTTAACATAATTAACCTAGCTACGTCTTTAAATGTCACTTTAAGCTGAATACTAGTGTCTTGAAAAATATCTAATCAAATATTATTTACTGTCATCATGACGAAGATAAAAGACATCAGTGATTAGAAATGAGTTATTAAAACTATTATGTTCAGAAATGAATATTTTTTCTGTTAAACAGAAATTAGGGAATAAATATATTCAGGAGGGCTAATAATTCTGACTTCAACTACACATGAAACAGACGAGCAGGACAGAGCAATGGAAACTTCAACAAACACACTCTCCATCCAGGGATTTCAGGTTCACGTTTCCGCATGCTATTTTTTATCCTTTAGCTGAATGCATGCATTATGACGGAGATAGACCATCATTTAAAGCTCAACTCACAGCAGAGTCGCTTCATTGAAGCAAATATCAATAAACAGTGTAAAAGTTGGGACGGATGAAATGTGAGTTGCTTATTATGACAAAAACCTCCTACATCCGAGTCAGGACACGATGGAAATACCAAAACCCTGAGGGATGTTTGCCTGTTTGTTTTAGCGGTCGAAATACAGTAGCCTCTTATTTAAATACAGGGTTAAGGATTTTTACTACTAAAATTCCACGACTTTACCAAGGTTTTAAAGTAAATTTGTAGGTTGATTAGGGAAGTCATTGGACTTTTTGACATTGGAGAGTGGTTTAATAATTGTAACAATCATTACATTGACATTTCAATATTAGATAGATGGATAGTTCAAGTATCTAGGACTTTTGTTCATGAGTGAGGGAAGGATGGAGCGTGAGATTGACAGTCGGACTGGTGCAGCAGCAGAAGAATGCAGTCGATTTATTAGTCCGTTGTGGTAAAGAAGGAGCTGAGCCCAAAGGCAAAGCTCTCAACTTACCGGCTAATCAATGCAACAGTCGTATCACCCTGCAGCCCAAAACCGGTTACTCACTGAAGCTAAGCAGGGCTGAGCCTGGTCAGTACTTGGTTGGGAGATCACATGAGAAAACTAGGTTGCTGTTGGAAGTGGTGTTAGTGAGGCCAGCAGAGGGCGCTCAACATGCAGGCTGTTTGAGTCCTTATGCCCCAGTAAAGTAAAGGGGATACCATACTGTCAGTGGGCGCCGTCTTTAAACCAAGGTCCTGACTCTCTGCAATCATTAAAAATCCCGAGATGTCCTTTGAGAGTTGAGAGAAGGGGTTTAACCCCAGCATCTTGGCCCTTACCGAACATGGCCTCCCAATCATCCCCATCCACTGAAGGTGGGTTAAGTGGATGCTGCACACTGCTGGTGGTATGGAGTGACCCCCCTCATGATTGTGAAGCGCTTTGGGTATATGGACATTCACAATAAATGCGCTATATAAAGACACATTACATTTAGTTACAATTTACGTTCCTATACTCTCTCCTTTGGTTCTTGACAGAAATAACAAGATCTCGAATACAAGGAGGCCTTGGGGAAGACGCAGGACACGCTGGAGGGACTATGTTTCTCAGCTGGCCTGGGAATGCCTCAGGATCCCCCCCGAGGAACTGAAGGAAGTGTCTGGAGACAGGGTAGTGTGAGATTCTCTCCTAAGACTTTTGCCTATATGCGACCCGGCCCCGGATAAGTGGAAGAAAATGAATGAATTTATTATGAATTTTGTCTTCGGTTTTTGAGGCGCAAGTAAAATTAAAAATTTAATTCCTTCTTTTTGATATTTGGTGTCAATTTATCAGGAAGTTTTTTTTTTTTTTTTTTTTGACTTTTTGGATTGAACCAGGGCTACATTTGCAGGTTTACACACACATTTTACATTATTTTATTTTATCTATTTTTTTTTTTTGAGTAGATATTTTTCCAGGACACTTGTATTCAGCTTAAAATGACATTTAAAGACTTAACTAGGTTAACCTCTTAAGGCCCAAGATGTTTTTTTTTTTACATGCATTTTTTATTTATCCTTGCTATTTGGGCTTATTGGAACCTAATTAGTATAAAACCTAAGTATCATTTTTTTGATATGATGAAAAATGATGTCCATATATGTGGACTCGTGGTCCGAATTTACATAAAACACTTTTTCACTTTAATGCATTTATAACATATAATTTTTTTTACTTGTTTTAACTATCAGAGAGTGAAAACAACAATCATTTCCTATTTTGGACAGTTAAAAATAGTGTTTGGGACTTTTTATATGCTGCAAAACAGTTGCAGGATGAGACTATGTCTTTACAAAATATAAAACATTCAAAGTATTTTAAACAGCCACTTAAGAGCTAAAATGTGCTGTCCACGTATGTTGCTGTAGAGAAAAAAAATCCCTAAGGGCACTAATGATATCGTTTTTTTAAAAGTTAAAAACTGCTTTTATTTTAGCCGAAATAAAACAAATAAGAATTTCTCCAGAAGAATAAAAATATTGAATATTGAATCTGTTAAACATCATTTTGGAAATATTTGAAAAAGAAAGAAATAAATCAGAGTAGGGCTAATCACTTTGACTTCAACTGTAGCTCTTGTATTGTACTTCTCTACTAGTGCCAGCTCTTATATATCAGATCTCACTTGAGTTTTGGACTGTAGCTCGGGGCGAGAAACTCGAAGAAACAGAGACTTCAAAAGCCAGGAAGTGAATGTGAGATGGGAGACGTTGAGCCCGAGGTATGAGCTTATCCCTTCTCAATCAAACCCTATCTCAATGGGATCCTTGTACATTGGCTGCAAAAAAAAAAAGAGGAGCTCCGTTTAAACACAGTCTTCTGAATGATCTCCGGGACGAGGCGTCTCCGCTCCTCCTACCTGACTCAATGGGGGAAATTCCTCCAGTCTAATAATTACAACCTTAAACTGGAGTTCAAAGGGTGTTTCCAGAAGGTTAGATGTGCACTTAAATGAGACGAGAGGAAATGATGCTGCGTGTGTTTCTTACTATTCCACTTCCTTTTTTAGCCATTTTTTCAATCCCATATGCACACCTGTCCTGTTTAAGCAGGTGAATCATTTATATAGACTAACTAACTAAATAAATAAATAAATTAATAAATAAATAAAATAAATAAAACTGGTGTTTTGGCATTAAAAGTAGCTTCATTCATTTCCCTTTGGCTTAGTCTCTATTTCAGAAATCGCCACAGCGTAATGAACCGCCAACTGTTCCAGCATATGTTTTATACAGCCCTTCCAACTGCAACCCAGTATTGGGAAACACCCATACACACTCATTCTCACACACACACACACACTCATACACTACAGCGAAATCAGATCATGCAATTTTCCTATACTGCATGTCTTTAGAGCACCCGGTGGAAACCCACACTAACAATGGGAGAACATGCAAACTCCACACTGTATGCCAACTTACTCGCTGTGAGTCGGCATGGGACGATAACTGTTTTCAAGGTATATCGCGGTGTGAAAAAGTCAAGGTTTTCGTACCACCACAATTTTCTGCTATATCGTTCCTAAGGTATGGGTGATATTTTTTTATTTACATTTTTTTTTAGGTGTAAATTGTAAAGAAATCTGTGTTTTTTTAAACAAATAAAGACCGCAGAAGTTGATGATTCACTTGAATTATTTAGCCTGACAAGTTTACTGCCCCAAAATACTTTAAATGTTTTCTCAAAATAAAATATAGTGTTCAAAGGGGAAAAAGGTTTTGTTTTTCACTCAGACATTTAAAAAGAATATATTTTAGAGCAGTAAACACAATACCGTCATACCATAAGAACCGTGATATTTTTATCCAAGGTTATCATACCGTCAGAATCTTATACCGGCCCATGCCAAGCTGTGAGGTGACAGTGCTAACCACTGAGCCACCATGCCGCCCTAAAAGTAGTTTCTTAGCATATAAACAAATGACTTACAGTCTGCAATGGATAGTTTGGAGGAACAGTTTATGGAAGTAAAAAAAAAAATCAAAGAAAAGCAGTCAAAAAAGTTAAACGTGACTTTCACACTATAATTTCAAAATACAAAAGTATCAAAACTTTTATGAATTTCTTTCCTCAAAGCAAGAAATTCTGAAGAATGTTGGAAAACAGCAGCCATTAACATCCAGAGTACACTGTAAAATGTGATAAGTTACTTTACTTAAAAAAAAAAAAAATTCAGTAAACCCACTGACGTAACTTTTATAATTATGCATATCAGTTGTTTACTTTATCATAAGGCAACGAGATTATTCTTTTTAACAGTGTTTTTCAGCCAACCCAGCCTCATTCTGATACATACTCCAATATACATTTCTAGAGATCGCAAAGTACCTCCCAGGAGGTGCATTTTTTGCAGTTTTTGTTTTCGTGAATCCACCAGATGCTGCTGTGTACTTTTCAGACCTCAAATTTGTCTCACGAGTGCAATAGAAGAACCTGCTCTTCTAATGTAAATCCACCTGGGGCCGCTGTCGACTCACTGACTTATTGACAGATCATCTGGCCCACCCTCCTCCTTCCCCAATTCCATTCAATAGTGTTTTAAAAAGCACCGATTGACCCGCCCACCCACTTTCCCAACCCAACCAACAGTGTTTTCAAAAGCAATCCAGAAAAAGTAGAGCACTTGTGGCAGCCTGATTTTTACTATGTTTGCAAATTTAACCATGTCCTCACCCTGTTATTTACTTGTATATTTTATTTTTTGGATTTTGTTTTTGTCTTAACTGCTTTCTGGAACTTTTCTTCACCAGACTTGAACCCCATCGTACATGGCGAGCCACTGGACAAATTGACAACAGCTGGAACGCAGTCCATACGGACGTAAGCAGACAGCTTGTAAGCAAGGAAAGGAACGGCGTTATACCGCCCCATATCGTTCAATTTAAAGGTGAAATGCAGTCATACATTCCTCTGGCTACATAACGATCTTTAGAAACGTATATAGGGCTACATTTTTTTGAATTAGCCTATGTTGTTTTCAACACAGGTTTATTGTGAATACATACCCCTATCCACATTTCTGGAGACCCAGAAATTCCAGATTGCTTTTCATGTTACTGCTGACAACTAATTCTGTATGTCAGAGAACTTGGAACAAGGAGTGGAGTTGACCATGACAATGGGATTCAAGTCCAGCGAAGAACGGTTTCAGAAACCAGCCATAGTATCTGGATGCAGCCTTTATGATGCAAGCTGAGATTGCATCACTCAGCGATGCAATATCAGACACAATGCACTCAATGGAGTGAGTGATGTCACTGTGACGGGTAGGGTTAGGTAAGTGCATTACAAAGCATTGGATGCAGCTCAGATTGCACTGCACCAGGTCTGCATCCAGACCCCTCTCAAAACCAGGAAAAAAATAATAAATAAATAAATAAATAAATATAAATAAATATAAATAAATATAAATAAATAAAATTGAATGAAAGGCTGAAACGTGGGGAAGTCAAGCAGTTGCGACTGTTTATCTTTTTCCAGATTGCTTTTGAAAACACTATCGGCTGGGTTTAGGGATGGGGGTGGGTGAATCAGTCAATCGACAGCAAGCTGGCCTGGTCGGTTGAAGTGGATTCTGTGAACTCTGGTGAATTTATTCAAAAAGAGGACACGCAAGACAAATTTTAGATCAGCGGTGGCCAAACTCGATCCTGGAGGGCCGGTGTCCTGGAGAGTTTTTCCAACTTGCTTCAACACACCTGCCAGGAAGTTTCTAGTATATCTGGTAAGAGCTTGATTAGCTGGTTCAGGTATGTTTGATTAGGGTTGGAGCTAAACTCTCAAGGACAACGGCCCTCCAGGACTGAGTTTGGACATCCCAGTTATAGATCATCCTCTGGCGGATTTGCAAAACCAAAAACTAGCAGACATACCTCCGGTTGCGTATTTCACTGTCCCCAGAAATGTAGACCTGGGTACATATCTGCAATGAGCCTGGGTTGCTCTTTTTTAAGTAAAGTTAACAGTATAGCTTTTACAGTGTAGGAAGCAAAATACTACTACAGTCATTGTTCTTGTTTTTTTTTTCTAGCATTTTTCAGCATATCGTCCTTTGTGTTCAACAAAAGAAAAAGAAAAAGAAGTGGAGGACGAGTAAATGATCACAAAATGTTTTTTTTTTGGGAGGCTAAACCAAGCCTTTAACCCTACAGCTAATGGGCTGGAGACCATATACAGTCAAATAACTGGAGAATTACATCATGCGAGTGTTAAATCTGAAACAAAGATGTGGAACAGAAATAGAAAGCCTGCTTATCTTATGTGTCCTGACATGGAGCCCTTTGCTTGGCTGCTATCACAGACTGCGGGTGTTTCACGGTTGTTGTCAATGTTCCCTAAAGAAACTGGGCCACCCGTACAGAGAGACGTCCATTCAGACTCATCATTCTAGGGATGCCTTTCCCAGTTTCTCTATAATAGCACCACTGTGACCAAATCATTTCTAGCATGCCGGAACAATTATGTGCTGCTCCGATTGTCTGGAACTGAACAAATGGTTCTTGAGGTGCTTCTATGCGCTTGCGATCTGTTCTGGGTGTGATGATAGTCTCATGGTATGCAGATGTAAATGAAAAGCAGGACCCTGACGAGTGTGTTTGGAAACTCCGTAAGTGGATTTTCACCTTTGCATGCTCAACAGAGTCTTTGACTTGACATCTTTCACTTAAAAGTTCTCCAAAGCCTAGTGCTTCAGTCGAGAGCAGTGAGCAATTTTGTCTTTTGTTTGTAATTAGTAATCAGAGTAATACAGGAATCAGAAAGTAATATTCGATACCGATTAAGACCTTTTCAAGACTCTTCCCATACATTAAGACCTCATAACCACTTTAGGTTTCAACCGGAAACACTGGCGAGGTTTTAACCTAAAGTATATTTCAAGAAAAAGCTGAGATTGCATCACTCAGCGATGCGATGTCAGACACAATGCACTCAATGGAGTGAGTGATGTCACTGTGACGGGTAGGGTTAGGTGAGTGCATTAAAAAGCATTGGATGCAGCTCAGATTGCACTGCACCAGGTCTGCATCCAGACCCCTCTCGAAACCAGGAAAAACAAAATAAATAAATAAATAAATAAATCAAAATAAATAAAAGGCTGAAACGTGGGGAAGTCAAGCGGTTGCGACTGTTTATCTTTTTCTAGATTGCTTTTGAAAACACTATGGGCTGGGTTTAGGGATGGGGGTGGGTGAGTCAGTCAGTCGACAGCAAGCTGGCCTGGTCGGGTGAAGTGTATTCTGTGCCCTCTGGTGAATTTATTCAAAAAGAGGACACGCAAGACAAATTTTAGATCAGGGGTGGCCAAACTCGATCCTGGAGGGCCGGTGTCCTAGAGAGTTTATTTCCAAATTGCTTCAACACACCTGCCAGGAAGTTTCTAGTATATCTGGTAAGAGCTTGATTAGCTGGTTCAGGTCTGTTTGATTGGGGTTGGAGCTAAACTCTCAAGGACAACGGCCCTCTAGGACTGAGTTTGGACATCCCTGTTTTAGATCATCCTCTGGCGGATTTGCAAAAACCAAAAACTAGCAGACATACCTCCGGTTGCGTATTTCACTGTCCCCAGAAATGTAGACCTGGGTACATTCCGACAATGAGCCTGGGTTGCTCTTTTTTTAAGTAAAGTTAACAGTATAGCTTTTACAGTGTAGGAAGAAAAATACTACTACAGTCCTTGTTCTCAGACCTTTTCAAGAATCTTCCCATACATTTTAAGACCTCATAACCACTTTAGGTTTCAACCAGAAACACTAGCGAGGTTTTAACCTAAAGTATATTTTAAGAGTTCCCACTTAGATATGCTTGGCGTTAATAGCAGGTTTGGCATGCTGTCCCGGGAGAGAACCCTGAGCTCGGAGATATTTGAGCCCAAGGCTCCTGCCTGGTCAATAAGCATCTGAGGGGATCCTGGATCAGGTAGGTCCAGAGCGCTCCCCTTGGAAAGGGAGGAAAAGGAGGAGCTGGGGTGGAAGGAGGGTTTCTTCCAATACAAAGATAGAGCAGTATAGGGAAAAAACAATCCATTTATAGTAAGCTTGAATCACTCTGATTGGATTATAACTGATTATAGAAGAGCATCCAGGCATGCTCAATCATATCACGTGCTCCTCTTAAAATTAGTTTATGAAACTTCTCTAAATAAATAAGTACTGATTGCAAGAAACCAATCCTAGACTACTGTACATTATTGATATACTGAACAAATATGCTAGTCCAGCAGGGGGAGTCTCTAGAACAGCAGAAATAACAGTGTTACCTTGGTTACTGTGGTAAACTAAGGAGCAATGTCAAATCTAGCAGAATTTTGTGATTTCATAAACTACACAGCATCCCGATATTCATAGGTTAAATTCAGGCAAACTTTAGCATACAACAATACACTGCATAATCAAAAATGATAGAAAATGTAATACTTTGCAAAATAGCATTTTAGACTTTTTAATGCTTTTTAAGGGCCTTAACATTCTCTAAATTGATTTAGCAACTTTTAATACTTTAAGACCCTGCGGACACCCTGGTAATGATAAAACTAGGGCAGCACAATGTATGGTTTCAGCATTGAAATCGCTGTTTTTATCAACAATAGTCACATTGCAAGATTTGGAATGCTGAGTCTGAACTACAGCTGACCAGGAGCCATAGAATTGTATTTAATTACTGTATTTATATGGAATTTATTCAACTTCAAAAAAAAAAGAAAAGAAAAAAAAAGTTTTTTCTTAGATTTTCTGTCTTGTTTCTAGTCCAAATATAAACGTTTCATAGCGAAAACAAGATTACTTACACCACTGGCAGAAGATTTTGTTTGTTTTAAGGAAAATATTGAAAAGGAAATGTTGAAAACAAAACTATATATTTTTTTATGGATCAAAGAATTCTTGATATTTGGACTAGAAATAAGACAAAGCAAACTAAGAAAAGCATCTCCATAGAAAACGTCAAATAGTGATATTCAAACTATCTTTTGAACAGGGGTGGACTAATGTAATGTGGGGGCCCTAAGCAATTAAAGGTATGAGGTGGTCGCATTTTTGAAAAAATAAACATATCAAAAGTAAATATATATACTATTTAAAGTATATATTTTTTTATATTTTAATATTTAAAGGAATCTTTATCTTCCTAATGTAATGTTAAAAGCATTCACAAATAAAAAAGCAAGTTTACAAGCCATGTACAGCAGGGGTGTTCAAACTCGGTCCTGGAGGGCAGGTGTCCTGCAAATTTTAGCTCCAACTTCTCTCAAAACACCTGCACGGATGTTTCTAGAAAGTCTAGTAAGACCTTGATTAGCTAGCCCAGGTGTGTCTGATTGGGGTTGGAACTAAACTTTGCATGACACTGGCCCTCCAGGACCGAGTTTGGGCACATCAGCGTACAGTTAATTAGCCATTTTTGTGATTAGATTTTAATAGTTATAAAACAAGTAATAAAAACAAATTTAATTCACAATCCATCAAACTACTCTTTTGTAATGTAATGTAATATAATGTAATGTGCATTTATATAGCGCATTTATCATGTATGGCCATATCTCCTTGAACCAAAGCCTCCTGACCCACTGGGCTTGAATGAACTGCCAGTGCTCCTTGAACCAAAGCCTCCTGACCCACTGGGGTT
>CAIGQQ010005185.1:2881578-2893697 GCA_903798035.1 Danio albolineatus
TCCTTGAACCAAAGCCTCCTGACCCACTGGGGTTGAATGAACTGCCATTGCTCCTTGAACCAAAGCCTCCTGACCCATTAGGGTTGAATGAACTGCCAGTGCCTCCTGTACCTAAGCCTCCTGACCCACTGGGGTTAAATAATCAGTCCAGAAGCAGCTTCAGCTGTGAGAGTCTAATCAATGGTGACTTGGAGCAGGAGTGTGAGTGTGTGTTGCATGACCAGATTTGTAGTCCATGAACATGGCTGATTTGTAGTTCTTGCGTGATGTGTGTGTTTACCAGCGATCTCTGGAAGTTAGTTCGCTGGTGATTATGACACCTTGATTATTGGTTAAGTCCGCCCCTGCTTGTGAAACTGCAGTTATTTCGCAATATTTATAGCAGAAAAATAACAATCGCAGTGTCAGGAATTTCCAATATCGTGCAGCCCTAATACAGCCTTCCTAGCACAGTTGGGGAGGCCGACACACTCTGTCAGTTTAAAACTAGATAGAAAGCACATCTCTTTGCATTAGCAAATCTGCATGAACCGGAAGCTGCAACTGTTTTTTGTTCCTAGAGAAACTGAATATTAAATGAGTAAACAGTGGGCGTGGCTTGATTTTTCAGCTGTGAGCTGATTGGATGTAGTAAAGTAGACATTTCATTCAAGAGATCGGTGAATGGTTTGAGGAGAGTTAATACAACCTAAAGGCCCGTGCACACCGAGACATTTTTTGCTCGAGTTTTCGGACAACGTTTGACACCTTGTGACTAAATAAAGGGCGCAGATGTGATTGTGCACACCAACACGCAAAATGCCAGGCGTAAAAGCGTCATGTTTAAAGAAACGCCCCATGCTCCTTTTTTTCGTTTTAATATCAAAACCTTCTCCACCAATCAGATCGGCACTTTTGTTCAGGTGTACGGAGCCGCTGAAGTTACAGTAAACACCCCTTGGAGGCGCTCAAGCGCAAAACTATTAATGCGAGTGCAGATGCCCAGAGGCGATACACTTGTGAGCAATAATCATTTCTTCATCACTAGAGCTGCTACTTGAACCATCCATGCTTTGCCGATCGCAACAAGCGTGTAAATTCCTCTTTTCTTCTTCTGTGTAACAACCGGGTGTCAAGAGCTTGGCGCCACTTTGTGCGCCATCTAACGTCAAGGAGTGATTTTGCATGCTCTTCTGCTCGACGCCAGAGAAAAATCGCTTGAGCTTGAATGCGGAAAAACGTCTCGAAAAACGATGACGATAAACGCAAACGAAAAGCGTCCCGGTGTGTACGAGCCTTAACAGACACCACCTCCTGCTCACCATTCTGTTTGTCAACACTGACAGTTGGAGGGGCGTGGTTAAATATGTTAGCCACACCTAATACCTCAGACAGACTGAGGCTCCAATTACAGTGTTTTCGTTTTAAAACGCATAAGTTCTGCTACGGTTACGCCATCCGTCCACACTACGCCGGAGTTTTCGATCCCCGAAAACGTAGCATTTTGGAAACGTTGGAGAGGCCGTTTTCATTCTAAAACGCTGCTGCTCCGTCTCAGTGTGGATGGGGGAAAACGGAGACATCTGACAACGGAGGCATGGCTGCTGAGATTCGCTACTTTTCGCTACTTTTGGGTCATTGCGTATCCTTCCCTTATTCGTCAAGCCCCTATCACATGACTATAACGCCACCGGAAGATGGCAGACCAGCCTTCACTGTAAACAACAACATGGACACAGAAATGGGCGCGTTGTTTGCACTATTGTCCGTTTTAGGCGCCATTGTGCCTTTTTACTACAACAGCTGCATATATTCGCAAGAGGCAAGCTATTGTTCGAGCACTCGCTAATCGCTCGCGATTCAAGTGGCGGAAGCCCTATTTAGAATGCCGAGCGAGACACATGCTTCCTGTTTATACTTGAACGCGCATGCCCAAAGTGCGCGAATGGTCACGTGATATACGTTTTTGGTGGAGTAGTGTGGACGGAGATGTGTTCAGAAACGCTGGGTGAAACGCTAGTGTGGACGCAGATCGTTTTCATGCTAAAACGCCGTTTTAAAACTAAAACGCACTAGTGTAAATGGGGCCTTAATCTGAGAATCTAACTGAAAACAAACCAGAAGTGCATTTTCAGATTTCATTTTTAGATTACGAGGGCAAACTTATTCATTTTCTTAAAGGACATGCACAGATGCACCGTTCATCACAAAACTAGCAATGTGAGCTAACAAAATAAATATGGTTAGTTTTTATTTCATTTGCACTTTAAGATCTGGCAAAGGGACCACAAATGAAAACTAGACTTTGGGCTAATTTGGGGAACGTTGGGGAATGATGATTAACGTACACTGTCCCTTGTTGTGAAATAAAGCAGGGTATACGCTGGGACACGAGCCAACATGAGTCGTCACCTGGATCTGCTCTCAAATGGCTGGAATCCAGAGGGTCGTGGGAGGGGAGGTGACAACTATTTTCGATCGCCCCACACAGAGAAATGTGAAAACTGCAGGTGGTCGGAGACTTTGAGATCTGTTCTGAGTTTGAGAGAAACTGAAGAAGTTACGATGACGAACATGCTGGATTAAAAAGTCATGGACTGACGTTCTCAAGACCTAAAGGCATGTTTATATAATGGAGTAAACATTCATCTCTCGTTTCACGTTTCTCCATCAGTGGAACACTGATGGGGTAATGTCAGAATCCTTATTGGTCCAATTAAAAAACCTCAACAGATATATGAAAATAATAATAAGTAATTGCAGAAGGGGGTGGGGGGTGAGGCGTCACGGTGGCTCAGTGGTTTGCACTGCTGTTTCACAGCAAGAAGGTCGTTGATTCGAGTCCCGGATGGGCCAGTGGGCATTTCTGTGTGGAGTTTGCATGTTCGCCCCATGTTGGCGTGTTGGGTTTCCTCCGGGTGCTCCTGTTTCTGCCACAGTCCAAACACATGCATTCATTCATTTTCTTTTCGGCTTAGTCCCTTAATTAAGATGCCCTTCCAGCTGCAACCCATCACTGGGAAACATCCATACACTCATTCACACAGATACACTACAGACAATTTAGCCTACCCAATTAACCTATACCACATGCCTTTGAAGGGGACTCTGAAGTCTGTCTAGTGGAGCACCTGGAGGAAACCCACGCAACAACGGGGGGAACATACAAACTCCACACAGAAATGCCAACTGACCCAGTCGAGGCTCGAACCAGCAACCTTTTTGCTGTGAGGCGAACATGCTACTCACTACGCCATCGTGTCACCCCAAGCACTTGCAGGATAGGTGAAATGAGTAAACAAAACTGACCAGTGTATAAGAGTGTGTGTGAATGTGAGTGTATGGGTGTTTCTCAGTACTGGGTTGGGGCTGGAAGGGCATCCACTCCATAAAACATATGCCGGAATAGTTAACGGTTCTTTCCGCTGTCGAAACCCCTGATAAATAGTGGAACTCTACACAGAAATGGCAACTTGTCCAGCCGGGACTCAAATTAGTGAACTTCTTGCTGTGAGACAACAGTGCTAACCACTGAGTCACCATGCTGCCGGCTTTTTGCTTTATCCTGAAAAGATAATATACATAAAGTATGTTCTGGGTGGCTGCTAAGGTGTAACACATGTTGTTGTGTGGATTAAAATATATTTCAAGGATTTTTATTCGAGTTTTGTGGCTTTTTTATAGACAGCTATCTATATTCCATCTTATTTGTGAGGTTACAGTGTGCGGTTGTACATTCCCACAAAGAAACTATGAAAAATATTCACAAAAGAATACAGTAAATCAATACAAAGCGGGACATACTCACCAACTGTGTCACAAGGCTCGTCTTTGTGGACGCAAAAGTCTGTTCTAGTGAGAGGAAACAAGACGAGAGAGAAAAAGAGAGACGTTTTAGCTAATAGTACGGAAATATCACAAAATGCAGTCAAAATGCGGATTAAACTGAGAACAAATAACTATAAATGAGACGCTCAAAGTTTTCAATTCATCTTTATTTGTATAGCGCTTTTACAATGTAGATTGTGCCAAAGCAGCTTCACATAGAAGGTTATAGTAAATTAAAACAGTCACAGTCCAGTTTTTAGTGTTGGAGTTCAGTTCAGTGTGGTTTAATATTCACTACTGAGAGTTCAAACACTGAAGAGCAAATCCATCGATGCGCAGCTCTACAAGTCCCGAACCATGCGCTCAAAAGTGCACCCTGAGCTTTGAAAGCAGTACACTCAAATGTCCTTCACTTTTGTATTATTATCATACACCAGGGACGTGCAGTCAGGGCAGTGCCTCACCTGTCATAATCCACTGCAGGGCTCGACAATAAGGACTGCCCGACACGCTCGGGCCAGTTTACAGAATGGTTACTGGGCCGATCGGGCCAGTGCTGCCTTGTCACAAAAGTTCGGTTGCGACTGTCTGTCAATTGCGTGCAAATACAATCTTAGGGTGCTTTCACACATAGACGTTTGTTTCTAAATATGTCTGGTTTTCCCTGTTAGCGCGGTTCGATTGGCGAATGTGAATCCAGCAATCACGCTCGGATCCGCGCCAAATCAATCAGTCCGAGATCGCCTGAATGAGGTGGTCTCTGCTCGATTGAGCGGATCGATTGTAGTGAGAAAACAAAACTATCCAACGAACTAACGACCCAGGCTATATCACAGTGTATTAAGATTGTGTAATAGCCATGTATACGGCTATATGAATAGAGAATTATGAGTAGGGCAGGATGAATAACTGAAGTAGAGTTGAAGATATTTGCCCAAACACAACAAGACCTGACAGGGGTCGAGCCAGGCTAGGGCTTGCGTGGCAAATGAACGGTCATGTGATGCATTTCAATTAAGTAATCAAATAATCAAATACTAAAACCCATCCCTGCAAAGGTGAATCAAATGACAGAGAAGTCAAAAAGAGAGAATTTTGCCGAGTGGGAAAATGTACAGCAAGCAGACATGGAAGATGACGAAGTCACACGCTACATTGAAACTGCTGTCATGGAAAATGAAATAAATGTTCTTGGCTTGAGAAGATGAACAAACAACAGTAATATTATGCATCACAGCCATTAGCAGCAGCAGTGAAAGGGTGTTCAGTGCTGCTGTATGCACCATCAGTGAGCACAGGACCGCGCTAAAGCCATCTACAGTGGATTCAATAACGTTCCTCCACAAAAGCACACTTACAAAGCCTAATCTTGATGAGTAAAGGATTTTCAAATTATAATGAAATATTAAATCATAAATGCATAATGTAGTCACAGTATACAGGCTGATATTGGCATTATTCTTTTACTGTTTAGCTTCACCGTCGCCTTAAAGTCGGGTTGTGAAGAGAAGTGGCAAAACAGATCAAGCAGAGACTTTATCTTAATTTCGTTATTGCCAAATACCCGTCGTAATTTAGAATGTATTTTTATTTAATTTGTTAGGAAAGACTTATTTTTATTGGTGTGCTGGTCAATTTAAAGGCTAAGTGTGTACCTAAGCCTATTTAGAGTGCTGAGATGTTACGATGTTACAGAGGATTTATTTTTATTTTTTCATTATTCCAGAGGCTTCCATAATCCTGGACCAGGCCGTATCCTAAGCAGCTGCTGTGGTGGTCATGGAGGAATGGAGAGCATGAGACCGATCCCTGTAAGACCTCAGTGACAGACGAGTCCTCACATTGTTCCCGAAGTGCGAGCCTGTACACCAACCGGTGACCAGTCCCACCTGCAGCTTCTCTGCAATGGACGTCCAGCATTCTCCAGCCTCCAGCGCCTAGACTGCAGCTCTGCACAACACGTTTGGCCATAGAAGAAATGGTCGTGCCCAACTGAGCCTGGTTTCTCTAGAGGTTGTTTAATCCTTCACTTTCGCCAACTGGTGAAGTTTTTTCCTCGCCGCTGTCGCTACTGGCTTGCATAGTTCGGGACTTGTAGAGCTGCGCATCAATGGATTACTCTTCAGCGTTTAGACTCTCAGCAGTGAATATTAAATCACACTGAACTGAGCTAAACTGAACTTAAGACTGAAAACTGGACTGACAATGTTTCAATGTACTATAATCCATGTGAAGCTGCTTTGAAACAATATACATTGTAAAAGCGCTATACAAATAAAGATAAACTGAACTGAATTTTATTTCTTTGTTCCAACTTCTAAGTGGCCTATACGTTTATTATGAATAAATTATTCTTTTATTCTTGAAAAAAGGCAAAAGAACCGTGTGCATGTGCACATTTGAATAATGTCGTGCTGAAAACGGGTTCGGGCTTTTAAAAAGCTTTCAATCAATCCATACTTGTCGAATTACAGCTCTAAACCGAATAACATCTTGAGCCTGAATGTATCTGTGAACAAATATGAGTTTATTCAGCTTTATTGTGTGAATAATAAAGCTTTTGCGTGAACCGATGATGTAATAATGCATTGTGGGAAAACCACAGTTCTTTTGGTGTAATTGTGAGTTTTTGCTCCACAATGTGTCGATTGGTTTAGGGAGTAACACTTCAAAACAACAGCAATTATCTCAATCCAGCACGTTTTCTATAACTATTCTGTTTACATGAAGACTGAACCAACCACAAAGCTCAAGAGAAGCTTCAACGATACGAAAACAACAAGCAGACAAGAGTGACATGAACTGAAAATGACACTAAAACTGCAGACAGCGATGGCAGAAGAGCATTTCTGTCACTTCTGATGAATAAAACCGCTAACTAGGACTCAAGACTGACACTTTATGCTCACATGAGTGAATCACAAAGCAAAAGCCTGTCAGAAAGTTGACTTAATGTCTGGGTTGGGTTTTACCCCCAGTCTAGCTAAAAATATGTTCCCCAAATATGTCATATGAAAATTAAATAAATTATAAATACAGCCAAGTGAGGCAAACACTGGGGTCCAAAATAAAAATAAATAAATGAATAAAATAAAATAAAATAAAAAATATATATTAAAAAAATAAAATAAATAAATAAAATAAAATAAAATGAAAATAAAATAAAATTCAATAAAATTAAAATTAAATTAAATTAAATTAAAAAAATGTTCCTTAAATATGTCAAATGAAAAAAAATACTGCCATGTGAAGCAAACATAAGGGTCTAAAATGAAATTAAATTAAATTAAATAATGAATAAAAAAGGCATCAGGTGACGCAGTGGGTAGCACAATTGCATGCATGTTCTCCCCGTGTTCGCGTGAGTTTCCTCCGGGTGCTCCGGTTTCCCCCACAAGACCAAACACATGCACTATATGTGAACTGAATAATCTAAATCAGGGATCACCAATCTCTGTCCTGGAGGTCCGGTGTCCCTGCAGGGTTTAGCTCCAACTTGCCTCAAAAAACCTGCCTGGATGTTTCAAGTATACCTAGTGAGAGCTTGATTAGCTTGTTCAGGTGTGTTTGATTAGGGTTGGAGCTAAAATCTGCAGGACACCGGACCTCCAGGAACAAGTTTGGTGACCCCTGATCTAAATTGTCCGTAGTGTATGTGTGTGAATGCAGGAGTGTATGGGTGTATGCCAGTGTTGGGTTGCAGCTGGAATGACACCCGCTGTGTAAAAAAATATGCTGGATAAGTTGGCGGTTCATTCTGCTGTGGCGACCCCTTTATTAATCAGGGACGAAAAGAAAATGAATGAATAAATTAAAAATAAATGTAAAAAAATTATAAAATAAAACAAAAAATAAAACAAAAAATAAAATAAAATAAAAATAAAATGGTGAAAAATATGTCATGTGAAAACAAAATAAAATATAAATACAGCAACGTGAAGCAATCATCAGAGTCCAAAATTAAATTAAATTAACAAAAATTTATAAAAAAAAAAATATATATATATATATATATTTAAAAATAATAATAATTAAATAAATAAAATAAAATCGCGCATGATAGTGAAGAGAGGGAAGGGGGTGTTGGGGTGTATGGTGGAGGGGTGTCGCGGACGAAAATGAAGAGCGGAAGGTTGGGAAGTCGCGAAAGAAAGTGAAAGTAAACAGCGAACAGGAGGTTGGTTGAGGAAGGGGATTGGTAAAATGAGGTGCCGAATCCGGCATGTTCTGGCACAAATTAAGCCTTGAACATCAGGGTCCAGGATAAAATTTAATAAAATGAAATAAATAAAATATACCAAAAATGTATAAAATAAAAAAAGAAATCAAATAAAATCAAATAAAAAATAAACCAGCTAAAAATATAAACAAAATAAAATACAAATACAGTTATGTGAGACAAGCATCGAGGTCCAAGACAAAATAAAATACATTTTAATTAAATATGTTGCTAAAATATGTAATATGAAAACAAAATAAAATACAAACACAGCCATGTGTGTCACGACTAACCTCAGTCACGACTTCACTCTATCATAAAGAGACGCACTGGATCGCAGAAGTTATAAAAACACGAACAATGACACTTATAAGGAACACTGGAATCACACGTTGGAACATAAGACTGAACAAAAAATAGGACTTAAATACACAGGACATGTTAACACAAGTCACAAACGGGTGACACACAGGTGAAACTAATGAACAAAGAAATGGCGAGAAACAGAACAAAGAGATCAGATGATATAAACAAAAGCACATGGAACACTGGGGCATGGGAAGACACAGAAAGCACATGGACACAGGACACAAACACAGAACCCTGACAACGTGAAGTAAGCATCAGAGTCAAAAAATGTATAAAATGAAACGAAATAAAATGAAATAAAATAAAAAATATCTGCTGCGTAATTAGTAGTTGGCAGTTCAAACCGCTGTGATAAATCAGAAAGAATGAATAAATGAATAAAAACAAAATAAATTTCACTGGAGTTTCCACTGACTGCACAGCCGGAGGATGGCTATGAACTAATAACAAGGACTATTTAAACAGCACACACACTCGCACCGGTGCTGAGTCTAGTTTAACTGTTTTTGTGACATTACGATGCGCCTGTTATTTGACCTCGACTCTGGTTTCCCTGTATACATCTGCTGGTTCCTGTGCTGACCGTTGCTTGACTGACCATCCTAATAAACCCTGCATTTGGATCCGCAACCCCGTTGTCAGCATCCCATCACATTGCAAACACATTCAGTCATGTCTGGCAACATAACAAATATACTTTCAGTATCATTAGAATATACAAAACTTAGGACCTATATGTATTATAGTTTTCCCAGTGATGGGTTATAGCTGGAAGGGCATCCACTGCGTAAAACATATGCTGGATAAGTGGGCGGTTCATTCCGTTGTGGAAAACCAAGATTAATAAAGGGACTCAGCTGAAAACAAAATGGATGGATGGATTAATTAATTAGTATCATAATGAATGTACGCATTTTTTTAAAATTTTACAAAAATGTGCAAATTTTGATTATGGATTATGTTTCACCCCATAAATAAAATACCTTTTACACTCAACATTATTTTGTATTACTTAAAAATGTGTTGCAAAAAAAGTAAAATAACAACATGTTTAACTCCAAAAAGTTTTATATAATTTCCATTAAAACATGTAGACCAACTTTAAGGTGCAAACTTAAGGTGGTGTAAAAAAAAATCATAATAAAAATAAATCACCTCAAAAACCATCATAAATTTTGCATTAACTTAAGAAACATCTTCATTTTACATATATCATGTTTGATTTTTACATACATTATCAATAAGTTATTCAAAACATTAAATTAATTTAAAAATAACTTTACTGACATTAAATATGCTTTCTATGTTTATTACCATAACTTTTGTGAATGTAATTTGATTTGGACACCGTCAGAGGACGTCTAATGAGAGATATTTAATGCATTGTGCTTTTGTCGGTTCAGTGTTCTGTCACTGCAGCAGGGTTAATGTGAGTGTGTGTGTGATTATTATATCAGATCTGTGTTCCTGTGAAGCAAATGGAGCACATCTAAAGGCCAGTGCTGGGTGTGAAATGGCAAACAGATGCTTTAGAAGAGGCCGTTTTCCCACGCACCCGTCAGATGACTGAGCAAGGTGCCGACAGCGTCCTGTCAGCATCTGGACTTTAATCAATGAAATGTTACACTGCACATATATACAGTACTGTATATACGAACTTCCTAAGCATTATATCAGCTTTGTTGGCCTATATATATATAGGAAATGTTTACAAAAAAAAAAAAAATACAACACAACAGTTCCTCTTCAAGCAAAAGTCTAAGTTTAATGTGGTTTCCTTTCCCTGTTTTGTTCTAATTTTACTGACATTTTCTGATATAATGTGCTGTGCAATATCTGCCATCTTTTAGCACTTACCAGAGTTTGTATTTAGGTTCAGAGTGTCCAGGTGATCTCAAACAGCCTCTATAATATTCAGGTCTGGACCCTATGGAGGCCATTTTATGACTGTCTGTGTTTCATGAGCCATTTTCTTTTTCCAAATAGGATTTTACTGCAATTAGCAGTTCATTATTACTTTCCAGATATCTTCTTTAGGTTTAGAGTGTCATATCTTTCTTTTTCGGTCCAGGTGATCTCATACAGCCTCTATAATATTCAGGTTTGGACCCTATGGAGGCCATTTCAAAACAGTCTGTGTTTCATCAGCCGTTTTCTTTCCCCAAATAAGATTTCACTGCAATTAACGGATCGTTATTATTTTCCAGAGCTCTTCTTTAGGAGTAGAGTGTCATATCTTTATTTTTCTGTCCAGGTGATCTGATACAGCCTCCATAATATTCAGGTCTGGACCCTGTGGAGACCATTTCATAACTGTCTGTGTTTCATCAGCCATTTTCTTTCTCCAAATAGGATTTCACTGCAATTAGCAGATCATTATTACTTTCCAGAGTTCTTCTTTAGGTTTAGAGTGTCATATCTTTCTTTTTCTGTCCAAGTGATCTCATACAGCCTCTAAAATATTCAAGTCTGGACTCTGTGGAGGCCATTTCATGACCGTCTGTTTCATCAGACGTTTTCTTTCTCCAAATAGGATTTCATTGCAATTAGCAGATCATTATTACTTTCCAGAGATCTTCTTTAGGTGTAGAATCTCATTTCTTTCTTTTTTGTTCACATGAACGGATTCAGCCTCAATAATATTCAGGTCCGGACCGTGTGAAGGCTATTTCATGAAAATAGGATTTCTGTGCAATTAACGGATCATTATCATGCTGACAATAAAAATGATTTCCATAGAAGTGTTTTCCAGAAGGAATGGCATATTGGATTAAAACCTATATCTACTTTTCACAACATTTACAATTCCATCAATTCAGACAATATTGCAAACAACACAGGTAAAAATGCAACTCAAACCAGGACAAACAGCCATACACCTATGACTGGTTTTGTGGTAAAGGATCACATGTATCCATTATACCATCACTAAAACAACAAATTTAATGTTGGCCTAAAACTTTTGCACAGCACTGTATATATATATATATATATATCAGGGGTCACAAGTGTCTGCGGAGAAGTGCAGACAGACAGAAGAGGGCAGATAGACTAATGCAAACACCAAACAATACTTGATGTCTGGAAAACATCCAGACTCACTTGGCCCTTTCTGTTTCCCCGCTGGCTCAAATTCAAACAGATTGCTCTGTGATTCACATGCAGACGGCACATCTCCGCCCCACCACCAAAGGAAAGGCATCTGACATCCAAGAAGATCTAAAAGACTTTGTTTCCTGCTTTCTCAGAGCTGCACAAAGTACTAACAAGCAAACTAAGCAAGCTCCAGCACTGTAAAAAAATATTTTGTAATTCACAGAACTTTTCTTGTGGGACTTTTACTTCTATGAAACTCAACTTTTAATAAAGTGGCTTTTATTGCCATTATAGTAGTTTGAATCAATATATTTTGCATAAAATAATCGATAAGCTGCAAAAAAATGTTTTTATTACTAAAAGTTTTTTGTCTTGTTTCTAGTTTAAATAACAATTCTTAAATCAAGAGGCATTTTTTAGATGAGCAAAACATATTGTCTTGTTTAAAGAAATAATAGGTCAAAATTAAGTGATTTTTCCTCCTGCCAATGAGGAAAGGACAAATAATCTTGTTTTTCCATTTGACAAAAGATTGTTTTGACTTTTATTACAAAACAAAAAATCTTAGGAAGAAATTATTATTATTATTATTATTATTATTATTATTATTATTATTATTATTATTATT
>CAIGQQ010005185.1:2893707-2906253 GCA_903798035.1 Danio albolineatus
TTATTATTATTATTATTATTATTATTATTATTATTATTATTATTATTTTGCAGTGTGCAGACGTCTGTAAAATAACAGAAAAAAGTACTGGGAGCTTTTTAACCACCTTTTTCACTGTAATTTACAACACCTATACAGACATACTGCAGGGCCCTACCATACACCCGGTTCGATGAGGCACAAGGTGTGTTTGGCACTATTTTTTTCCTATTTTCAGACCAACGTAACCCTAATTAAGCTTTTTCCCCATTGTTTAAATAGTAAATAAATATGCTTTCTGCACTCATGGGTGTTTTGGTCTAGAAAGGAGATGTGTTGAGGCACATTGTTGGCAAGTTGCTTTTTTTGAGAAACTTTTGAGAAATCGACTGCGCAATTGCATATAAAAAAGAAATAAAAGAATAAAATATTACAAAAAATATTTTCTTCTACATAAATTCTACATAAAGAATTGATAGCAGTCTGTCATTTGAAGGCCAGATTTCAAGCATCTGTAAAACTGCATTTTTTCATCTTAAAAATGTTGCCAAACTTCGACACATGCTATCAATGTCTGATGCGGAAAAGCTCATTCATGCTTTTATGACGTCTCGATTAGATTACTGTAATGCATTACTAGGCGGCTGCCCTGTTGGCCTGATTAACAAACTTCAGCTAGTTCAAAATGCAGCTGCTAGAGTGCTTTCTAAAAACAAAGAAATATGATCATATTACTCCAGTTCTTTCATCACTGCATTGGCTCCCTATTAAATATCGTATAAATTTTAAAATTTTACTGACTACCTACAAAGCCCTGAACGGCTTAGCTCCCCAGTATCTGAGGGAGCTCCTGGTGTATTATAGCCCATCACGTCGTCTACGCTCAATTAATTCTGGAAAATTGATTATTCCCAGAATATCAAAATCAACTGTAGGTGGTAGATCTTTATCTTATCTGGCACCTAAACTCTGGAACAGCCTTTCTAGCACAGTTCGGGAAGCAGACACACTCTGTCAGTTTAAAACTAGATTAAAGACACATCTCTTTGCAATGGCATACAAGAAATGAAGGGGCTCCCTACAGTTTCAGAGCAAGCCGATCGCTTTCCACGATGATTACAGTCCTGAGGTTGTGGAACAACAAGCACAGTATCATGGAGTTATGGCAGAACTGTACAATCAGGATTTCAAACCATCCCTCTTCCTGGCAAGACTGAGAATTACGACCAAAGTTGATGAGCAAATGTTACTCGCCTCGGTTGAAGAGGCCAAGAACTTTCTAACTGACCCAGCTGAGACTCGAAACAGAGACCTTCTTGCTGTGAGGCGATTGTGCTAACCACTAAGCCACTGTGCTGCCCTGCTTGAAAAAATATATAATAATTCTAAACTAACTAAAACTAGTCATGGCATTTGTATCTGCGGCTCTCTGATGATTTAAAGAGCTTCTTTTATCTCACTTGTAAATCGCTTTGGATTAAACTGTCTGCTAAATGAATAAACAAACGTAAAGCAAGTACAATTAAACAAGCCAAAACACTGGGTCAGCGTCAGTTCAAGAAGAAGCGACCTTTGAATCCTTCAATTAGCCGTAGACATTGAAAAGAATTCCTGAGACTAGCCCAACCATCCAAAAAAACCCTGAATATGCTAGAAACAAAGCGTTAAAGATGTCTGCTGTGCTTCCTCTTGTAATTTTCTCTAGCAGGCTGATCTCCAGCAGCCTCACAGCCTGTAATTTGACTTCACCAAAACCTTTTTTTTTGGAGCTGAAACAATGACTAACAGGTGAGGAGAGCCGACATTTCTACTGTTGTTTTAAACAGTAGATTGTTAACACAGAACAAGCAGGAAGTGTTGGTGAGTAACTTCATGAAACCTGCAAGATATTTGAACTTGACTGTTTTTTTAGGGCTTAAAAGGCCAAATTCAAAACTACATGAGTTGTTTTTATTTGGTTGATTTAATTTGTTTTACTGTTATTATGCAAGACGGTACGAAGGCTCAGTGGTTAGCATTCTCGCAGCTCAAAGCAAGAAGGTTGTTCGTTCGTGCCTCAGCTGGGTCAGTTGGCATTTCTGTGTCGAGTTTGCATGTTCTCCCCGTGGTTGCGTAGGTTTCCTCCAGGTGCTCTGGTTTCCCCAACAAGTCCAAACACATGTGGTAAAGGTAAATAGTCCGTAGTGTATGTGTGTGAATGGGTGTATATGGATGTTTCCCAGAGATGGGTTGCAGCTGGAAGGGCATCCGCTGCGTAGACCAAATGCTGAATAAGTTGGCGGTTCATTCTGCTGTGGCGACCCCAGATTAATAAAAGGGACTAAGCCGAAAAGAAAATTAATGATTGAATTTGCTTTAATGTTATTATGTACCGCCTTACATAATAACAGTAAAGCAAATTCAATCATTAATTGAATCAGTGGTTAGCATTCTCGCAGCTCACAGCAAGAAGATCGCTGGCATTTCTGTGTGGAGTTTGCATGTTCTCGCCCTGTTGGCGTGGGTTTCCTCCGATTTCCCCCACAGTCCAAAAACACATGGTATAGGTGAATTGAATAAAACTAAACTGTAGCGTATGTTAATGTGTGTATGGGTGTTTCCCAGTACTGGTTTGCGGCTGGAACAGACCACAGCCTACCTGAGAATTGTTGCCGACCATGTCCATCCTTTTATGACCACAGTGTACAAATCTTCTTTCACCAGGATAACGTTACATGCCATAAAGCCTAAATTATTTCAGACTGGTTTATTGAACATGACAATGAGTTCACTGTACTTAAACGGCGCATCATAGATCTGCAGCAACTGCGTGATTTCAACATGGACTAAAATCTCTGAGGAATATTTCAAGTAACTTGATCAATCTATGCCACGAAGGATTAAGGCAGTTCTGATGGCAAAAGAGGGTCCAACTCGGTACCAATAAGGTGTACCTAATAAAGTGGCTGGTAAGTGTACGTATATATGAGATATGGGTACTGTCAAGAGTATGGTTGTACAGCAATCCCTTTATGTAAAAGCATGCAGAATACACTTATATGACAAAGAAGTCATAAAAACAAATGTTTTGAAGTTACTTTAACTAATATTAATTAATTAATTGGGTTTTAACTACATTTTTGTCAGTTTGACCGATGTACATTGAGTTGACTATAAAAGTACCATAGATTCAACTAAAAAAATGTAAACAGCAAGATTTTAACAGTGTAGGTGCATTATACCTAGTGATTAATTTAAATGTCAACATGTATGAAAGACCTGACGTAAAGTGGTTCCTAATTTACCTTTCCAAAAGAACAGCTTCACTGTAGTGTGCTTTAAATTATTGAGTAGGTTGTAGTTTGTGATGATGCATTATCAAACAACTCGTGTGGCACCACAAGTAGGCAACAAATGACAAACTAAACATCAGAGGACGTTTTAAGTGGTTGGGAAGAGGGAGAAAAATCAAATAGGCTTTCGGTATTAACAGAGATGTTTTTGTTTATGCACGTCAGGCAGCTGAGATGGATGTGTCCCGTTTTAAGTCTCTAGCCTTCAAACGTGCTCTGCGACGTGTCAGAGAGGTTTTGATGTGGGCTTCTGGTTTCCCTTCTTGTTCTTTCACAGTTTAAGTGAATGTGACACACAGCTGGGTGTTGAAGACTGATGCCGTTCAGCGACGGATGCAGTTAGGCATGCTGATTTCCATTAGCACCGACACGCATGGAGGACACGAAGTGCCATACTGTCACAAGTGAAGGGCTGTGTAATATGACAATACACAGATAGTGTATATCATATGGACAGAATAAAAAGTCTATAAGTTGATATTCTGCTCTATTGTGTATTTCATTGCGTCGCAAAATTCTACCTTTACCTTAACACTGTCACAGGGAGTGCATAATCGAATGGCTTGCATGGGGGGAGAGCGCGTTAAGATCAAAAACATTACTAACACCTGTGTCTTTGCAGTGATTGGGATGGAGTGACACCGTTTTCGCGTGTAAGTTACATGGTAAACTATGTAAACAACAGGTCTCCGGCAGAAACAGTGACATAAACAAACGAATAACCGTCCATAATTCATCACTACTGTGTCTGTGGACTAAATGTATTCGATAGGATGTTGTTCTGTGGACTCTTACCTTTCAAAGTACACAGTGATAATAAACCGTGTGTGTCTTATTACGATGATATTCACTCCATATCCAAAACATGTTTTCTGTGCAACTTTAGCAAATACAGTCTTTATAAGCTTCCCATTGAAAAACAACTAGCTGCATTGGCTGCTTGAGGGTTGTAGCTTTAGACTGATGTATAGTTTTGTCCAGATTACTTGTGTTCTTTTTGGTGTAATCTATTCATAAACACTCACATAAGGAAAAACAGAGCCCCAGTGCGTCCACGTCCTGAGGGTATTGTGACATATATCGTTATCAGGACATGACATGGCTTCTAGTGTGATAAGATTTTTGTCATGACGCTCAGCCCTACATAGGTGTCGCAAAAGTGTCCCGCTTAAAGCATTTCTGACCTCATCCAGCGTAGCTAATGCTGTGTTCCACTCAGCAGAGTCAGAATTTCCAGCTTCCTACTTGGAAAGGTGCAGCAGAAAGCAAGACTTCCAATTTGGAAACTCGTGCGGAAATCTGCAAGTGCCAGCATTACATAACAATCAGACCTGTAAATGTTTGCAGAGACTGCTGACTGAAACATGCTTAATGATGGCCTCTGTTGACAATCATACATTTCATAGAATCATTAATCCTCTGAAATTTGAATAAAAGAGAGGTGTGAATATATGTAGAGCTGACGCTTATCTGGGCCTGTAAGGTCTATTAAGGGTACCATAAAATGAAATTCTGAATATACCTATCAGTGTTGGGCAGTAGCGTTGCTAAAAGTAGTGACGCTACTAGCTTAACTACATTTCTCAGTAGCGTGGCGGTAGCTTTCTAAATTAAATAGCTGTTTAGTAGCGAAGCTATTATATTAGTCAAGTAGCGCAGTAGCGTCTACACAAGCTACATTTACTAATCGCGAATCAATAAGTGACGGCACTGACATTCTCGAAGCTGTGAGGCCGGTGTCCAGCCGATGAAAGTAAATCCATATGGCAAGAAAAAAGATTTCTTTCTGTTTTAAAGTGGTCGACAGCAAACTTTTTGGTGCATTACTGTCACCTCTCGCTCTGGTCGGTGGGCTAACAGGAGAAATTTGCATGATGGAAAGATCACTGAAAGGAGTTATTTCCGAAGCAGGATTCCTCGTGACCATACCTTGAGAAGTACATGTTAAGATGCAATAACGTTATTTCTGATGGTGTGATGCTGTATATACAGTATATGCTATATATATATATATATATATATATATATATATATATAAAAGGGATAATCAACTGCTTGCGGTGCGATAAAGGATTTTAATGCACGATGTGGAGGCGACGGAGGCGAAGGCAAAAGTCCCGTAAAGCACTTTGAAATGTGCATTTTGTATTCGATATTTGAAATAATCTGAACTGAAAAATGAAGAGAGGGCAGGACATAAAGTAGCTCCTCCTTGTTTAAAAAAACAGCCAATAGAGTTTCTCTTCTATCATAGCTCTGCCAGTGAGAGTGGAAGAAGCTCAAGCGTATCAAATGAAAAAGCAAATGAAAGGGGACACATTGTTTATTCCTTCACAGTCCGTCCTTTTCTTTGTGTGGTATTGCTATGCATTAATAATTCAGTAAGAAACTTAGCATGTTCCTTATCATTGTAGATTTGTTTGATAGAGTGTCATTGTGTATTTTCAACGCTATCTCACGGCAATTCGTAACTTTTTATTTAGTGGCTAATTCGTATGAATTCGTACGATCTAATTCGGACAATTTAGTACGATTTGCTCATCAACCAATGACGGTTGGGTGCCACGCCTCCTTTTTTTAAATCGTACATTTTCGTATGACTGAACTGATCTGAATTAGCCACTTAAACGGTAAAGCGGAAAATGCTTACGTTTTCTCATGAGATCAGGCTGGTATTTTGGTTTAAATTGCCTCAGGAAAAATAGCAGCTGTGCTACTCTAAATAATAAATATATTTTATGATTGAGTATGCGTTATTTAACATATTCGGCACTTTTGTGTTCTAGGTATGTTTTTTGTTCATTTTAAAAATAATTTCTAAATGCATTTAATAGTTCTTTCATTTTCATTTAAAATACATTTATCTAACTTGTTTATTAATTAAATCTGGTTTTGTTATTTAACCTGTTATTTTAATGCAACATTCAAGTTGCTTGTTAATTTGCTATTTGAAGAAGAGGAAGAAATGTATTTTTGGCATGCTAGTTTATGTGAAATCGTGAATAAAGCTCTATATAATAACCTTGCAATTTAAAATTTTTATTTTTTTTGCTTTGAGTAGGCTTTTTTTAGTTTATACGATTAGATCAAACTTTAATGAAATTATAAAAATAAAATCAGTTATTCACTGTATAAAAATATGACATTTTGAAATATTTATATTTGTCGGCAGTATATCGGTTTTTGGCCTTCAAATCTAAAGAGTTATCCGGATCGATATCGAGCCAAAAATCTATATCGGTGCATCCCTAATTGTTGCTAAAGATTTTGGAGCACACTAACTAAAAGGTATCCTTCATCCTAACATCTTTTTAAAAAATGGGACCTTTAATTGCACAACAGGAGCACTGGTTGGTAGGTAATGATTTTATGAGGAGTCTTGGCGAATGGCTGATTTTATATTCTCAGAGGAGCTGTGAAGAGCGCATTGTCTTGTGTGTGTGTGTGTGTGTGTGTGTGTGTGTGTGTGTGTGTGTACGTGGCCGCAGACACATTAAGCAGATAATCTTTCAGTCAGCAAGTGCCGCGGGAAGCCGGGACGAGCCACTGACAGCTCCTACAAAGCTGTGAGAGGGGAAACCGAGGCGCACCTTGTCAAGCCTTAATTTGCTTTGATGCATTCCCGCTGCCCTGAGCCATCTTGGCATGCAAGCCGAGACAGATGTTGCTGCTGTACGCCGCATCCTTATAGAGGGTTCCTTTTGTACACTGGCGGAGATCATATTTAACCCGGCACAGGGGGAAACAAAGGCTCTCTCTGTGTGAGCTGGGAGCTCCTCGGGCCCGCCTTGACAGATAGCATCTGACAAGCTCACATGAGTCGCTTTAACAAAAGGATTTTCTTTTCTTTCTTGATTCCGAAAATTACAGTGCGCTAATAAACCCTAATCCCGAGCTGGGAATGTGGTGTTTTGGCTGGCTCTGGTAATCTGTTGCTGTAGATGAAGATCTGGAGCAAACTTGTCTCGCTGACAGAGAGATTATTAGGGTCTCAGATACTGGCAGGTACAAAATGTGTTGGATCCCAATAAAAGGGACGAGTAGAAGGTTAAATCTGTCTCAAGCAGCCAAGAGCTGAAAGATAGCGGACTTCAAAGGACGTGACCAAATGGAAAGAGACAGTCGAGAGATGGAGAGAGAAAAATGACATTCGCAATGAAGCCTGTGCAGATGTGACGAGCCCAAGAGTACTTAAACGTAGACATAATACATAAAGGAGCACACTTTTTTGGAAATTGGCTCATTTTAAAGCTCCTCAAGAGTTTTACCTTTCGTTGAATCCATTAAGGGCGTCACGGTGGTGCAGTGAGTTGGCATTTTTGTGTGGAGTTTGCATGTTCTCCCCGTGTTCTCGTGGGTTTCCCCCGGGTGCTCTGGCTTCCACAACAAATCCAAAGACATGTGATATAGATGAACTGGGTAAGCTAAATTGTCCAAAGTGTATGTGTGTGAATGAGTGTGTTTGGATGTTTCCCAGTGATCGGTTGTGTCTGGAAGGGCATCCGCTGTGTAGAACATGCTGGAAAAGTTGGCGGTTCATTCCACTGTGGCGACCCCAGATTAATAAAGGGACTGAGCCAAAGAGAAAATGAGGGAACGAATGAATCCATTCAGTCAATAGTGACGGGAAGTTGGGATCATTTTACTGACTCTGACTGTAGCGTATGTCATGTGTCTTTAAAAATCTACTCCCAGTTTCACTTTGGGGGAACTAATTAAGGCAGAGCTGTTTGAGTGAAGAACTATAAAAGTGATGCACAACTGTGAGCAGACAAAAAAATGCATTCATTTTTACTATGCCTTTTCTCCCTTCCGTAACCAGCTATTGAGGTATGTTTGTGTTGTATTATTTGTTGGTTATGTTTGATTTGAAGTGCAATGTTGTTGTTGTTGTGGTTTTTGTTGTTTGTATTCAACTGTGTTTGTTTATGAGCTGTATGATTTATTAAGTTAAAGTCTATTAGTTAAGATTGTAATTTGTGACCTTTAATGTGGCGAGTTGGATTAATTTGATACCACAATATACCGTTGTAACTTTATTTTTGTATGTTTTTAGTTCTAACGTCTCGTAAACGTCTGATGTCTTCCGATCTACCTTCTACAGCAGGCATCAACACTTGTTCCTGGAGGTCCGGTGTCCTGCAGATTTTAGCTCCAACCCTAATCAAACACACCTGAACAAGCTAATCAAGCTCTCACTAGGTATAGTTGAAACATCCAGACAGGTGTTTTGAGACAAGTTGGAGCTAAACCCTGCAGGACACCGGACCTCCAGGACCGAGATTGGTGATCCCTACTCTACAGTATGTTGAGAACCGAAGAATTAATGAGAAAAATGAGTCAGTAAAAATAAAGACTCTTGCTCGTTTGTTGCTGGAGGGAGTTACACTTACCTTTGATTCTTGTTCAGCGTGATGAACAAATCTTTTTTTCCCAAGTCATTTCGTTCAATTTGCCAAAATATCCATTCAAATATCCAATTCAAATGTTATGAGTTGCTCTCAAACTCATCTACAACTACACCAAACGTTGATCGCACCACAAAGAACTCATAACTAGAATGCGATAAGAAAGAGAAAATAATCCTTCATTGTTTACCTGGACTTTTGTCTATGATTGAGTCAGCGCACCTCGTCTGACATGTCTTCCAATTTGAGTGGTTCTTTCACGTAATGCAGACAGTCCCATAAAGGCTTAACCAAAGCACAGAGTCTGAGCAGAAAGGAGCCATGATTAGTTTCAAGTCTTTGAGTTTTTGAGTTGTTCTTTCATCACACGACAGCTTGTAAAGAGATTACTCAAACCTGAAGACTTCCTCGATTACTCCAAGAAGTATACTCTGTTTTTTTTAGATTCACTTGTGGTTTCTGGTTGGATCATGTTCACCGATCAGGTTCAATTCATCAGTGGTGCCTTCGTTAGATAATGTGCATGCATAAAGATGTCTTCATTCATGCATTGATGTCTTCGAGGACAGCACACACACACACAATACTTCATGTACACATCGATGCCAACTATAAACTTTATAATGGCAGGTTAACCATATATATAATAACTTTAACTGTTGAGCTATTAGTTATTAGTTAATTCAATCTTTTATTTTCCTTTCGGCTTAGTCCCTTTATTCATCAAGGGTCACCACAGTAGAATGAACCACCAACTTATGCAGCATGTTTTATGCAGCGGATACCCTTACAGCTGCAACCCATCTCTGGGAAACATCCATACATCACACACACACACACTACGGCAAATTTAACTTAGCCATTTCACCTATACTGCATGTTTTTGTACTGAGGGGGAAACCAGAGCACCTGGAGGAAACCAATGCCAACACAGGGAGAACACGCAAACTCGAGCCAAGGCTCAAACCAGTGACCTTCTTGCTGAGTGGAGATTGTGTTACTCACTGCCTACTAGTTAATTAATTAAGGTTATTAAGTTATAGTCACTAATAACCTTAACTTTTTTTGATATAGATTGTAATGCAGCTGCTTTTAACCAATAATTACTGTGAAAAGCGCTATACAAATTAACTTGAAGTAAATTGAATGTGATGAGTGCAAATAAAAAGCGGTTGACAGAGTGGTTTGATGAACATGAAACTGAAGTTGAACATCTCCCATGGACTGCACAGTCACCAGATCTAAATATTATTAAGCACTTTGGGGTGTTTTGGAGGAGGAGTCAATTAAACATCCGGTTTGCTTTTGTTACCTTTATTGTATTAGGTTTCATTGTCCAACCCCTGTATTATATAGTTTCTGTAGCTGAAAACTAATGTTAGATACCTAAAAAACCTAAAAAGCTCGGTTTATTTCAGTAGCACATTTGCTATATAGTGTTTTTACTTGAAGATATTGTTTTCTAGATTTTGTTTGATAGTGTCTTTTTACTGAAAATATAATATACTGAATCATACCCAAACTGTTACCCTAAAACCATTACTACGCACTGAACCATTGCACCCCAAGTAAACAGCCCCAGATTGATCATTCAGTACCTGGTGACCAGCACAGCCGCATCCACAGGAGGAGGATCATCTCTGCTGCCGGGAATGTGATTGCTTCCCAGATATCGTGCGCCATATTCCTTATGCTGCCAGTGACAGAAGCTCTCCAAGGCTTTTTCTCCATGATGACCCACCTTCAGCTTTTCCTAAGAGACACATTGAACAATATCTGCACATTACAATCCAATTACCAAATCACAGTCAAAAACCTGCAGTAAAACTAGATGCTTTCACGGTTTATTTGTTGTAATAAACCTAAAACAGTCATAATGAATGGGCAGTAATTCTGTCCCACGCAACCACATTTCTGTTTGCCTCAAACTAAATATGACATAGACTTTCTGGGATAAATAGTTTACTCTACAAGATTTTATTTTAAAGACCCTATAAAACTGACGAGAGCAGTTTATTTTGTTTTGAAACAGAAAATTGAGCATACAAATCAAATCAGGACTTAAACAGCCTTTAGATAATGATATTGACATAAATCATGACTCGCTATTTTGCTACTTGCTAGTCATTGCAATAAGCATTTTAATGCATAATGGTTTGAATGCACAACATTTGTGGTCAATAAGGAATGATTTCTTGAGATATAAGTGGCAATGAGGTCTGGAGTAATGACACTAAAAATTCAGCTTTACATCACAGAAATAATTTTGGTTTTAAAATAAAATACAACAAAAAATGGATTTTTAAAATATAAATAATTTATGATAATGTTACTTGTTTTAATGTGTTTCTAATCAAATAAATGCAAATAACATAAGCACAAAAGGATGCACATCAGTTTGAAATGGGTGCAAAAAAAATACAAAACTAATTTAAAAGGTGGCAACACTAAAGCACCAAAAGTATCAAAATGTATTCATTTTTTTTAAAATCATATAGCACACAGTGCATCCGGAAAGTATTCATACAGTAGCACTTCACTTTTTCCAGATTTGTTTGTTTATGTTACAGCCTTATTCCAAAATGGATTAAATGCATTTATATCCTCAAAATTTTACACACAATGCCCCATAATCACAATGTGAAAAAAAGATTTTGAAATTGTTGCAAATCTATAGCAAATTAAAAACCTGAAATTTTTTTTTTACATCAGTATTCACAGCCTTTGCTCAATGCTTAGTTGATGTAACTTTGGCAGCAATTACAGCCTCGAGTCTTTTTGAATATGATGCCACAAGCTTGGCACACCTGAATTTTTGCCCATTCTTCTTTGCAGTTCCTCTGGTTGGATGGGAAGTGGCGATATTCAGCCATTTTCATATCTCTCCAGAGATGTTCAATAGGATTTAGGTCTGGGCTCTGGCTGGGCCACTCAAGGACATTCACCAAGTTGTCGTGAAGCCAATCTATTGATACTTTGGCAGAGTGCTTTGGGTCATTGTCCTGCTGTAAGATGAACCGCCGCCCCAGGCTGAGGTCAAGAGCACTCTGAAGCAGGTTTTCTTTCAGGATGTCTCTGTACATTGCTGCATTTATCTTTCCCTCTATCCTGACTAGTCTTCCAGATCCTGTTGCTGAAAAACATCCCCACAGCATGATGCTGCCACCACCATGATTCACTGTAGGGATGGTATTTCCCTAGTGATGAGCGGTGCCTGGTTTTCTCCAAACGTAACGCCTGGCATTCACTTCAAAGAGTTAAATTTTGGTCTCATCAGACCAAAGAAGTTTGTTTCTTATGGTCCGAGAGTCCTTCAGATGCCTTTTGGCAAATTCCAGGCTAAGGAGTGGCCTCCGTCTTGCCACTCTACCATACAGGCCTGCCTGGTGGACTGCTGCACAGATGGTTGTCCTCTCTTCACAGAAGAATGCTGGAGCTCAGACAGAGTGACCATCGGGTCATTGATCACCTCCCTGACTAAGGCCCTTCTCCCCCTGATCACTCAGCTTAGATGGCCGGCCAGCTCTAGGAAGAGCCCTGGTGGTTTTAAACATCTTCCACCTACAGATGATGGAGGCCGCTGTGCTCATTGGAACAGCAGAATTTTTTTCTGTAACCTTCCCCAGCCGTGTGCCTGGAGACAATCCTGTCTTGGAGGTCTATAGACAATTCCTTTGTCTTCATGCTTGGTTTGTGCTTTGACAAACACTGTCAACCCTGGGACCATATATAGACAGGTGTACGCCTTTTCAGATCATGTCCAAATCACCTGAATTTACCACAAGTGAACTCCAATTAAGCTGCTGAAACATCTCAAGAATGATCAG
>CAIGQQ010005185.1:2912078-2922180 GCA_903798035.1 Danio albolineatus
TGTGTGTGTGTGTGTGTGTGTGTGTGTGTGTGTGTGTGTGTGTGTGTGTGTGTGTGTGTGTGTGTGTGAATGAGTGTGTATGGATGTTTCCCAGTCATAGGTTTCAGCTGGAAGGGCATCCGCTCAGTAAAACATGTGCTGGATAAGTTGGCGGTTCATTACGCTGTGTCAACCCTAGATTAATAATGAAACAATGAATATGCATTGACAAATATGTATGTTATAAGAAAACTACTGTAGGAACCCGTCTCCTCTTCCATGAAGGCATCTCGGGGTGCTGAAATATAATTGGCTAAACTGGCATTGGGCGGGTTAAAATTACCAAAACAAAGACAGCGTTCCAGCACGTAACGCACATTTTCAAAGCAGGATCTTTCATTACCCTTGCAGATGTAAACTGTGTGAGTCACAATACCATATAAATATCTGTGCTGACTATTAAAAAAAAAAAAGAAAAAAAAAAAAAAAAGAAAACGACAATTCCATGCGGGCTGAAGCTAATGAAGAAGTATAGAGCTGAACTGAAGGGAGGATTCAGATATTGATGAGTAACCAGCATCTGGAGGCGAAGCTCACAGGCTGATTTGAATAACAGCAGGATTTTTCGAACTCGCCTGTGAAGAATGTAAATCTAAGGACCTCGGGGAGAACAAAAGGAGGTGTACTTTCTTACCAAATCACACACATCTGGCCGATTCATTCAGTTTTACATCAATCTTCATGTGACTCAGCGCTGTCATTAGAGATACAGTAGAAATAGTTGACGGGTTTTGCTTTAGCACAGCAGACGCGGCGAGCGGTTGTTGTTTTGTGGATTGTTTAACAGATCAATATTTCGTTTGTTTGTGCGTTATTACAGAGGCCCATTTCCAGATGCTCACAGCAAACAGTGTGTTTACGAAAACCTGCTCTGAATGAGCAACTAGATAAGAGTGACTTAAAGGGACAGTTCACCCAAAAATGAAAACAGTGTTATTATTTACTCACCCTTTACTTGCTTCAGTGATTTTCTATCTTCTCTTAAACACAATAGAAGATTTATTCATTTTCTTTTCGGCTTAGTCCCTTTATTAATCTGGGGTCACCACAGCGGAATGAACCGCCACCTTATCCAGCATTTGTTTTATGCAGCGGATGCCCTTCCAGCTGTAACCTATCTCTGGGAAACATCCATACACACTCATTCACTACAGACAATTGTGGGAGAAACCCGAGCACCCAGAGGAAACCCACGCAACCATAGGGAGAACATGCAAACTCCACACAGAAATGCCAACTGACCCAGCCGAGGCTCGAACCAGCGACCTTCTTGCTGTGAGGCGAACGTGCTACCCACTACGCCACTGTGGCGCCCCACAATAGAAGATATTTGGAAAAATACTAAGAGCCAGTAACCATTGATTTCCATAGTATTTGTTTTTCCTATCATGAAAGTCAAAGGTTAACGCTTTTCAGCTTTCTTCAAAATATCTTCTTTTGTGTTCAACAGACGAAAGAAACGCAAAAAGTTTGGAACCAATTGAGGGTGAATAAACAATGACAGAATTTTCATTTTTGGGTGAACTGTCCCTTTAATTCCAATACACAAAACAAAACAATGTGCCTTTCTTTCTTGCCTTCAAATGCACACACAATCTTATGAGACAAGCTGTTGGTTAGAGTTGATATAAACAAATCATGTTTTATTTTTAATATACACTTCTGTGGTTATATATAATATATAAATATACATTTCTCAAATGAATACATGAATCATCTCAGACTGGTTTCTTGAACATGACGATGAGTTCACTGTACTGAAATGGCCTCCACAGTCACCAGATCTCAATCCAATAGAGCACCTTTGGGATGTGGTGGAACGGGAGATTTGCATCATGGATGGGCAGCCGACAAATATGCAGCAACTGCATGATGCTATCGTGTCAATACAGACCAAAATTTCTGAGGAATATTTCCAGTAGCATGTTGAATCTATGCCACGAAGGATTAAGACAGTTCTGAAGGCAAAAGGGGGTCCAACTCGTTATTAGTAAGGTGTACCTAATAAAGTGGCCGGTAAGTCCCTTATGTATCACGGGTCGCCACCACGAAATGAACCGCCAACTATTGCAGTGAACACTGAAGCTGGATGATACTTTCGCCTGGCGCCACATCGTGCGCCTCCGCTGAGTGCGCGCGCACCTCGCGAAACGGACCAGGCTTTTATACTCGCCGCGTTCGCCGATGTGATATTCTTTAAAACGACAGGGGGCGGTCAAATGTACAGTACAGACAGATAAACAGAGAAGTAGAAAGTTTCAGGAACTACGTCATATCATTAATATTAATGATGTTTATTAAACTAGTTATTTTTTATTATTTTTATAAATTATTTTAATGATTATAAAGATTTTTGTAACCATTCAAGATTTTTTTTAATCAAACTTTGATGCATCACTTGCTTCATATCTCGGACAGTTTTACCTATTAAAGTGTATTAAAATATTAATGACAACAGAACATGGGTTCCTCACAAATATATATATTTTTATTATAGCAAGAATAAAAGCAAAAAGTACACTTACTAAATAATACAGATGTTTTTTTTTTTTATTATTTATTTAGCCCACTCCACAATTCACACAGTACTGTCTGGTTAGTTTCTGTCCTCTTCTCATGCTAAAAAGGCAATAATAATCCAACATTCCTGACCATTATCACCATAAAGCCTAAAAAAACGGCATCATGTTGTACACCGATTGGTTCAAATATTCCTGTCTAGTTCTTAAAAAAAATAATTTGTTACTTCATTATAGTTTTGTAACTATTAAATTGTTTTAAATTCAATTGTAATATATACATCAGTGTAAAACCTATGACTGGTGGAAAAAACATTCTGTAATTGTGGACCTGTGTCTCCGTTGGCCTCTTTTGGCTTTAATAAACTCATCTCTCAGGTTTTTCCAAACCTTTTAACAGAAACTTTCCTCCTTTCTCGCTGCTGTTGCAGTTTCTAGCAAAGAATTATTGATCACCTGGTTATCTCTATGATCACGGATCATAAAGATATCTTTACATTCGTACCTGTTTCAGACAAAATCTTTTCAAAGTATTTCATATACAACTCAAATCATCGAGTCGTGTTCGTTCGAGTCTCAAAAAATCCCATGCGCTCCGCCAGCCAAAATCATGTCGCGCGCACCCAAAGCGAACATCCGGAAACTCTGATATCAGCCATGCCATTTTAATTCTACACTGGCTAGGACCTGATAAGCCTAGCCTAAATTCATTTAGCATACTTTGTATTGTATAATTCAAAATTTATTATATATATATAACTTATTCATTCATTCATTTTCTTTTCGTCTTGGTTACATTACTAATCTGGGGTTGCCACAGCGGAATGAACCACCAACTTATCCAGCATTTGTTTTACACAGCGTAAAACTTCCTTCCAGCTGCAACCCTTCAAGCTGGGGGAAATCAGAGCACACGGAGGAAATGCCAACAGGAGGAGAACATGCAAACTTCACACAGAAATGGCAACTGTCCCATCTGATGCTCGAACAAGCAACCTTCTTGATGTGAGGTGACAGCGCTACCCTCTGCGCCACCGTGATACCCAATTTATTTATTCATATTGTAAGGATCCATGTATTAGCCCAACGACGAAGCTAACAGCATGGGTGAAGTTAAATGCATGTAAGCCTTTTAGCACATGTGAAGAGAAATATTTAACGTATTTTAATTCGTTTCCAACTCCGAATTTAATCTGACTCCAATTTATTATAATTTGAATGCTCATACCTAAAGAGAGTTTGATTTAGCCACTAGATTATATCATATTAAGTCAGTGATTGTCAGGAAATATGAGAGTTTAAACAAGAATTGTATTTATTTGTCGGGCAAAGATTTTCCATTCCAATTCACATAATTATACACAATATGTGCCAATTCAGATTGTACAACAGAGTTAAAGATTAATACCTGGCCATGTAGAAAGACATTACAACATATAAGTTCTGGAACAGAGCCCAGAAACTTGTACGTTGCAATGGGGTCTTCTGGTTACAGAAATCCCCCGATCTGTACAACATCTAAACCTTAAATACCCAACAGGGCGTCACAGTTACCCTTGCCTAGTGTATTGATGTGTTAATCACCTCTGGAGGGGGAGCATCTGGCAGAGATTTCATCAAGGTTAAAACCAAATTCAACAAATACCAGTGAAATATTATAATGACCTTAAGACCACTTTACCAATCACACAGAGACATTTAAAATGATACCAAACATGAATATAAAACTACAAGATGCACCAAGTTAAAACCTTGAACAGTTTATGTGAGATGTAAATGGTCTACTCTGATGGAGCAAAGACATACAGTCAGGAAGAGAGCTCAGGATGATCTGAATAGAACAGATGAACAGCTGGTCTTCTGATCTTCTTATATTAGCCTGTTCATTGTTTTAATGCTTGACCATTCTCGTGGTCTTGCCTCGTGGAATTCCATAACAATTTTCAGGGTTTATTATCATGGAGAGACAGCCAATTCTTACAATATTTATAATTGATTTTACGTTCTAAAGTCTGTAAGAACATTTATTTTAAAGAATTACCTTCAGTTGTTGTAGGTTTGTTGTGTTCTTTTTATTTTTTAGACTTAGCTGTTTAATAACCTTTACAGCCACATGAGCATCAGTTCTGCAATCACATGCTACAATTAGGGTGCTTTCACACTTGGTTTAATTGCCTGGACCGTACCCAAGTTCGATTGTCTCCTCTTGCCAAATTCTCAGTTGGTTTGTTGGTCTTTTTTCCTTCTGAACCCCGGTACGCTTGCGTCTTCAAGCCGCTGTTTTGTGTACGGCTGTTGCCAGGTGACGGACACGAAAGCAAAGCACCAAAATTGAAAGACGTCCGCACTCCGCACATCGCGGTCGTTTCGCTTTGACTGAACCTTTTGGTTTTGGACATACAGAAAACTGTCTGCCGCAAAAATAATATAAACGTTCAGAACACCACACAATGTCTGCAGAAGCTGTTTTTGGAGGAGACAAGCAGAAATTATCACTGTTTGTACTGGGTCAGTCCCGCTTGTCGTCAAGTGACATACACAGACACACACACACACAAATGAACGTTATGAAAACTAAAGTTTGTTGTACAGCTGGCGGTTCATTTCCGGCTTTTGGTACGATTTCATTCATACTACAAGTGAACTGTACCAGAGTTCACATGAACCGTTCCCCAGACCACCTCTTTCAGGCGGACTCGGGATATGATTTACGGGTGCGCACCCGAGTTCAGAAGACGTGTTCACACTAGCTAAACGTACCGTACTATGACGTCAAACGAACCCGGGTGCGGACCAAAAGCGCTAGTGTGAAAGCACCCTTAGAGGCACACCTGAAACATGTGAACTGAATATGATCGCTAAAATGAATTAATCAAATCAAGCCATTGTTACTGTATGTTTACAGTGCTTTATACAATGCTGATTGTCAAAGCAGCTTTACAAAAAAAGTATTGAGCATTGAAGCTTCATCAGTGTGAAGTTCATTCAATTCAATTCAATTCACCTTTATTTGTATAGTGCTTTTACAATGTAGATTGTGTCAAAGCAGCTTCACATAGAAGGTTATAGTGAATTGAAACAGTGTCAGTCCAGATCATCAGTTCACAGTTCATCAGTTCACAAATGCTTTTTTTTTTTTTCTGAATGATGATTCAGTTCAGATTATGATTTTTCCACCTCTGATATCGTAAATCTCTTTAATTTTGAACTTTTCCGACCTCTCCATCGATCTGGCTCCATTCTAAACAGTCATTTCTGGTCCAGTCAATCACAGATGGATCAAATCAAGTCTCGTCCAACATTTTTATTCATGCAATATGTCATTTCACTCACAAACATGTCAACATTCCAAACATTATGGAAAAAATGGTTGCTAAAAGTCGAGATTGTCTAATTAAGCATTCAAGCTGGAAAATAAAGTATTTCTTAATGTGATGCTATTATAGGGCAAACTCGTTTAAAAGCACATTAACTTAAAATAGACTGTACAATTCTGACGGTGTGTGTGTGTGTGTGTGTGTGTGTGTGTGTGTGTATGTGTGTTGCCGACTCAAGACGGTCTCCCCCTCACACATACACTGCACAGCTGCAATCAACTGAGCAAATGTTACGCACACACTTCAAACTGCCTTCTGTCACTCTGCTGCTTTTTCCCCTATATTCTGTGCATTTATTTATTTTTGTAAAATATGTAGCGTAAACAATTCTAAACACATATGTAACATGAAGTGTAATAGACTGTAAAATACTCTAACACAAAAGAAGATATTTTGAAGAAAGCTGAAAAGCGGTAACCATTGACTTACATAGTAGTAAAAAACAAACACTATAAAAGTCAATGGTTACACGTCTTCAGTATTCCTCCAGATATGTTTAAAGGTCCTGTGAAGTGCTTTGAGGTGTGCATTTTTATTCAATGTTTGTTGTAATTTCAACTGAAACATGAAGAGAGGGAGGGGCATAGTGTAGACAACCAATAGCGTATCGTTTTATCACCGCTCTGCTATTGAGTGGTTGAGCTAAAGTGCTTCAAATGTGAAGCGTATTGAAGGGGGCGGGGCATGTCAGATCCTAGAGAGTATTTGATTGGTCAGAAGTTTTTTTGTATGTTAATTCAACTTTTTTTAATTGGCTTAATCAGGTTTCAACTTTATTTTTTAAAATGATACAAATTTGTTATTATTCAGTTTTGTTAACTGGTGATGATTTAAATCAGTTTAATGGATGCGAGTTGAAATGACTTGTAAAGTTAATTTGATTCAACTTAAATATATAAGGCAGAATAATAAAAAAAAGAACATTAAAAACGGTAAAAATACAGTGTTAGTGTTGTTAATGTTTTTGTCACTGCTGTATGTTTTTAAGTTGAATTAAATTAATGCTACAGTACGTAAGTTTGACACCCAGTGGTTGAACTAGGTATTGCGGTGTTCGCATTAAATACAGAGACTTCAAACTATTACTTTAACACGTTTGTACCCAATAATGGGTTTTATTTTTGTATCGCGATCGCAAACGAATCTTTGTAACCGGATCTTTTAAAAGAACCAGTTGAACTAGTTCACCAAATCGAACTGAATCATTTCAAAAGATTAGAGTCTCCAGTATACACTCATCCACCAACTACTTACTTTTTAACAAGCCTAATACCCTCCTCTGACTCTAAATAATCCAATATATACTCTTATTCAGTTAATAGAACAGTAACATTACACTGAGATCAAATTTGAGAAGCTGTGAACCGATAATATTGCGCATGCGTGATTCAGTAAACACATGACTGCCTGCTGTAACTGAACTAAACTTGAACAACTGCACTGCGAATAAACCGAAGGCTTAAAAAACAAACCCAAAAAAAAAAAAACATACGTTTATTTCATAAAATAAAATCGTAATGGAGTTTAAATAAGTAAATCACGCTTCAGTTGGGTTGCAAAACTTTACTGTGAGACATTTTTCAGATCATGGTGATGTTTTAACTGACTGAAATTACTATTGCTTGATGACTATATAATTTTGGTATGTTGAGTCATCACATCCATTTTAAATATCTGAGCTTTCCGTCACTACTGTGTATCTAACCTCAGAAGCAGCAGTGCACACATATTGTACTCAAGGCTGCTGTCTTGTGGACTGTTGTATTTAATTTGAGGATGGGTAGATGGTAGTGGTCCTATGAATACAGAATACAGTTTTCAAAAAAAAATGTATAGCTGAGTTATTATACAACATTTATATTGATGATTTTGAATCTTGCACCTAACAAATATTCTTATTTAGAAAAATAATACAAAAACTAAACTAAAAGAAAGCAATTTCAAAATATAGAAACTAATAAAAACGAGTAAATCTCCCTCTAAAAACTAATTTAAACTAACTTAGTTAAACTAAGTCAAAACGAAATAGAAACTAAAACTAAAACAAATGAAAAATCCAAAATTATTATAACCTTGCAACAGGAGCATACCTGACTATCAAGCCTAAATCATGTCCAAACTAAAAGCATCATTACGCGATAGACGAAATACTTTCTATTCTAATAGGAGTTTTTACTCTAACCAACATCTAAAAGTTCTATTTTAGAAACAGCTCCTATTTCTTGCAGTGTTAAATGCGAATAAGGTGATTTTAAATGCCATTTTAGGTGACATTTATTGCCATACACTGAAAGCAGCAGCAGAGAGTTCACCTCAGATCTTAAAAATAAAATAAACAAAATTTTACATTAGACTTTTGAGTCAACAGTGCAACTTAACTGGGCAAGCCAACACATATCAGTGAGTCAGCATGTACATATAATAATGTTAGTTTAATATGTATTAATGAGATTATAAACCTTACCATTTCGTTGGAGTGCAGTCAGTGCACATATTCTGTGCTTTTGAATGGCTGTATTTAAATGTTTCTATCGTTTTGAGTCTGGTGAAAACAGCCAAATTGCTTATCACTGCAAATCTGGTGACGCTAGGACACGGGGTTACAACGTAACCTGCTCACCTAATGTTTACGTTCATAATATTTATATTATTTGCTAATTAATAGCCACCTCATGTGGAACTCTGAATCTGCATCTCATTTCGGTGGCTGCTACTGTCCACCGAAGGTCACATTTCGGTCGCGGACACACACTTTGAAACCCTTCATGAATGAATGAAATATGCTGTTTTCCAATAAGGCAACCCATGATGCTGAAAAATAATTGGCTAAACTGGCACTGGGCCAAAACAAAGACAGCGTTCCGGCACATTTTCAAAGCAGAATATCTTTGAAAAGACATTTTCAAAGCAGAATATCTGACATCAGTTTTTCAGATAAGTATGTTCACTCAGCATGTTTCTTAAATATCTGCAAACATATTATGGTATTTTTATGCTTTTAAAGAGTCAAAAACTTACATACAGCACCTTTATTTTTACAAGTCGTTTCAACTCAATATTGTAGTGTAAAAATCTTTAAGATGTTGGACTTCCGGCGGAGTGTTGAGATGGAGTAGACGCATGTTTTCACGCTCCCGATCACTGATACCTTTTTGGTCATTAAATCACGGTAAAATCACCTTTGTATTCAGTCGATTCGAAACAACAGTGCGCAAACACTTCATCTTGCCGAATAATGTCAAAAAAAGCAAAAAAAGATCAAGAGCAAGAGCGAGACGAGGCCTCCACGAGCGCGATTTCATCTTTGCTATCAACCATGCTAGCGGAGCACAAAACGGCGCTGCTAACAGAGATTAGATCGTCGCATTCCAAACTCGAGGCCAAACTAGACAGTTTCCAAAGTGTGCTCACAGACCATCAGCAACGCATATCGAAGTTGGAAGAGTTTGCGGACTCAACCGACAGTGATTGGCAGGGTATGCAGACGCAGCTTACCGCAGTGGTTACCGAGAATGCTAAGCTAAAGGCTAAGCTAATTGACCTCGAAGGAAGAAGTCGCCGCAATAACATTCGGATAATTGGCATTCCTGAAAATATTGAGGGCCCTCAGCCGACGGTCTTCTTCTCTCAGTTACTTTTTGATGTGCTCGGTGACGGCGTCCTGGCATCACCTCCCGAGTTAGAAAGGGCCCACCGCTCGCTAGCTGCTAAACCGGGGCCCTCCGAAAGGCCGAGGCCGGTGGTGATTTGCTTCCACTCATTTCAGAAACGAGAGCAGGTGGTTCGTGAAGCCCGGAAACTACGAGGCAAGCTGAAATATAAAGATTGTCCAATAAGCATCTTCGAGGACTACAGTCCGGAGGTCTTGGAGCAGCGCTCTCAGTACCGCGGAGTGATGAAGGAGCTGTATACACTAGGCCTCAAACCCGCTCTGCGTTACCCGGCTAAGCTATTCATAGCACCAGAGGGTGGCCCAAGGAAGTTTTTACCCTCGGTTAAAGAGGCTAAGGACTGTATTGCCTCTTATCGCCGACCAGGACATGATGCAGAAGGAAAGTGACAACACAAGGTAGTTTTTTTTTGTTGTTCACGAAGTGCACTTTATGAGAGTTTGTGATGAATGCGTCAAGATATTAGAAGGCGGATCAAGAAAACGTTTATTTTGAG